>APFE031081640.1:77409-96480 GCA_000404065.3 Pinus taeda | reverse complement strand
ATGGGCACTACATGGGTACATCAATATAATAAGTGGGTTGTACTAATAACAATAAGGGGTTACACTAGTAGTATAGGGGCCTAACAAAGGGATTAGGCAATGGTATACCAATAGGTGATCACTCAAAGAACATTTCTCTCCACCTCTCGCCTTTCTCTTCTAGTTCTAGCCAAGTTGGGTCATCTAGGGCATCACTTTGCCAACGAAATAGCCATAGAAATAGTTTGATCTCCTACCCTCTACTTCATTAGTGTGTCTTCAAATCCTCCTCCAAATTTGAAGCCATTCCGATGGTGGAGTTGTGAGATCACCCAAGCCCTAGCTCTGAGATCAAACTTTTCCCTAGTATTCCCTAGGCTAGCACCTCATAAGATCAATTTAACACCTTTAATTGGAAATTATTTCTTTAATCCTTTCCCCTTCCTTTTCTGGGTTAAGAACATCATTGGTTGTTGTATTCTCTCTTCTTAACCTAGGTTGGGTCCACTTGGTCCTGTGTGGTCCCATACCTTTGAAAGGTCAATTCTTCAAGAACCATTCGGGAAGTAAAGTTCAAAAAGGATTTTAGGATTGGGAAACTCCTTTACAAGGCATATTCCTCTAACCTAACCCTCAAATCCTGACCTCCTTATCCTAGAAATCTTTGTACTTTGCTTGAAGAGAAAGTAAGCGCCATCCTTAACCTCCTTCTAGGAAAAGGATCATTAAGGTCACTTCACATATATTTGACTTTTTATATATCGGGTCTCCTCCCATCGATGAAAGTCCGTAAAGAGTAAGGAGTCTTCGCTGAGGTGAGAGTGAGATAAGCCTGCATTGTTGCCCTTGACCTAGTAGTAGCCCTTCAAGGATACCCTTTTAGGACCTCTGCTAATTTGAGTGGTAACAGAAGAAAAGTCAAAGAACCAAATCCTTGCAACGAAAACGGTAAAATTCAAAAAGGTATGTATAATTTATGCTCTTTAGGTCATGGTGATGATCATGAAAGGAGTCTGCATAAATAGTAGAGACAAAGACATTTAAAGAGTTTGATGTTATGTTGCATGTAAATTCTAAGTCTTGTAATCTAATGAAATAGATAAAAAGCATGTCAAACCATATCATTAAGGTTTTGTAGCATTTTGCAATGCTTTGATGACAAGTCTTGATGACTACGAAGGTTTTAGGGTTTGCATAGAATTTGCAATTTCTAACGTAACAAGATCTTGAAGACCTTGAAGTATCTAGGGTTCTGCAACTAACTATCTAGTGTGGTTGTAGAACTTTGCAACTTGTGAGTGATAAATCTTTACATCTAGGGTTTGTAAACCCTAACATAGTTTGGAAACCAAAGAAACAAAACCCTATCTAATCATGTTCATTATTAAATATGGATCTAACCATTGATGTTTAACATGAGAACAAGGTTGGTGAATAGGTCTAAGATTGAGAGGGAGCTAATCCTTCTCATAAGGTCAAAATCTTGACTAAGCAGAAAGATGTAGTAAAAGAATGTGGTAAAGGCATGAAGATAAGGGAGCGATTTGAATCTTGCATCAAGGAAATCATTTAAAGGGAAAGCTTGTATTCACTTACCTCAGCACTGCCATAGATGTTGCAATAATATTGTCGTAGAAGAAAAGATCGTATAAATTTTTCAAAAGTTGTCTATACTTTTGATATTTTCATAAGTCTTAAATTCTAAGTTATCACTTCTGATAATTTTGCAATATTTCCCTAATATCTCAATAAGTGTCATTTTGGACCTTGTTACTATAATTATAGCATCTCATTTAGGCCATAGGCGGAAAAATGTCGAAAGAGGTGGACAAGTAAGAATAAGAAATTCAAATGGCGAACTTAAGCTTACGAGCTAGCAAAAAGATGAAGGAAAAAGTAGTAAAAATTAAAAATTCTTATTAGCAGTTGTAAATAAATACATAATTAGATAAATTACAAAGCAAGTGATTGTGCGTCAAGATGTAGTGTTCAATGAATAGTTCCTAGGAGTTCATCCAACCAAGAAACTCTTTGAAACATCACCACATTACTTAATTATAGATAATATCCTAGTAAGCAATGATGTTAGTGTCTCAACTAGTTAGAGATGATGAGGCACATGACCTAACAATGGAAGAATGTAAACATGCAGTTGATAATATATCAAGCATTGAACTGGGCATAAAGAAGAATACTCTAAATAAGAAAATTATGCCAACCATTCAAAAACATACTTCTCAATCCAAGGAATCAAAACTATCGAGAGGAATCAAATTGGTTATAACACCTACCACCCTCACCTATCAAGAAAGAGATAGGGACATCCCTGCTATCACTCAAGTTTATCTCCAAAGAAAGATCCCAACCTTTTTCAAAGAAAACCCAAGGATATTGTTAAGTGATCACAACTTGTGACCAATGACCACTCCACTTCACCTTCTCATGCATAAATAATTAAATAAATTATCAAATTATCATAGCAACCTATTGAAAATATGATATCCAAATTATAATATATATTTATATCAATAATGATATTTATGAAAACTATAATTTAATTCAAATTATTATTAAAAGTTCAAAACAAATTAATTTTAATAATTTTTAAACACACTACTAACTTTTCATTGTACCCATAAAAGAAAAAAAAAAAAAGAAAAAAACAAAAAAAACAAAAAACAAAAAAAAACAAAAAAAAAACCATCCTTTTGCAATCAATATTTAATTATTGTCTTTTCTTTAGTACATACCAGTATATAAAACTTTTATACAATTGATGTAAATATTAAATTTAACCAAGATATTACTACATAAAACATAATTTCCATATGTCAATTTATAATGTGGCACTTTCAACTCGTTATTAATTTTTAAAAGAATGGCTTGATTATTGTTAGAGCATTAAAATGCTTCCATCCAACCACTCATAAAACCTAAACCAAGAAAATTAGCATATGACGAAGTCAAGATTAAGTTTTTGGTATTATGCGACGAAAAAGGACAACTTATTGAAATGAGATGGAACTAGTTTCATTAGTTAAACTTAGTCTTATGTTTTATTTTATTATTTTCTGGTGATTGTTAATCATTAATTATTATATATATATATATATAATATATATATATATATATATATATATATATATATAATATATTATGCACATTTAAGGGTCCTTATCTGTCATAAATCATGTGTATTAACCAATTTATTTTAAGGATGAGGGCTTCATTTTAAGGATGAGAGCTTCTCAATTGTATATTTCAACCCCACCCTAAACAAAGTTTCTGTTTCTGTAGCTTTAGCAGTTATATATATTCTAACATGCTATAACTATCATTTATTTATTCAGATATATCACAAAATGTTTGTGCACTGTTTGATATCCTAGAAAATTACATGGAATATATCCAATGAATAGGCAAATGTAGGGTCAAAATATTGTTCAACCATTTGGAAGATGTCTAAGAAGATAAAAGAGAATGCACTGGAAAAAGGAACAATATGCTACTTAAAGTATTATAAAATTTGCATGTTTAGATATTGCTTTGAAGTTTTTATTTAACTTCCAATTCTTAGGATTTCTATAGCATGCACATATGAAGACTTTTGATGATTCCTAGGATGTTAGTGAAGCACTAGTACACCCTTTCTCACCACCAAAAACTTAGTCCTTGAACCTTCTTTTTACTTCATTTGCAATATGGAAATTACATGTCCAATTCTACTATGAATTTTCTGCTTCTTTTGTACATTATTCATTCCCAAAATTTCGTTTTCCAACCTTTCTTAGTTGCCTGCAACCTAATTTAGACCATAAAATATTTCTATATTCTGGAAATTAAATTTAGTTTTTCTTTCCTTTTGATTTCTGGATTTCCAGCATTTAGATTAACACACAAATTTTAATTTCCAGATTGCATTCGAGTATAAATACTTAATTTCTCTACCTAGAATTAGATTTTTTTTTTCATATTTTGCATTCTGGAATTTAACTTCTTTATTTTTGTTATTAATTTTTGAAATTTTGCATCATATTTAATTCAGAAATTGTAAATTCCAAATTTCATTTAAGCACCTAAACTTTCATTTCCAAATCATAACTTTATCCAGCTTCACTTTTTATTTTATTTTTTTATTATAGGTTCTTCCAAATACATATATATATAGTGGTATGTGTTTCCAATTAAATTAGTTTGTCTAACACTTGCATAAATCCTTCATTTCCTTCATTTCATCTATCCTTCATTTCCTTCATTTCATCTGCAAACAATGTTGAATGCAAGTTCCTTCTCCCCGTTGGTTTTCAGATTAAGGTGTATTACTTATGATAATAGAAGCATTACGAAGTATTATGAATTAGGACTCTGAACTTTTATCTTTTATAGCTTGCATTTTCAAATCAATATATTTGTTTCCATGTGCATGTGGATGCCTTATTTTAGAAAACCTCTTGTTCAGTGAAGGCAGTAAGCAACTGATTTTTATTTCAATTCTACTACATCGCTGGTGATATAAAGTATAATATAAGAAATAAAAGGAGTGATTATCCCAAATAGTAGGTTGTCTAAGTTGTCATATTTATTAAAAATACAGTTATTGATATTCAACAAAAAGTAGTCACTTAAGATTTACTTACATTTTGTAAAGAGTGCTATTTAAGCTGCTTGGCAAACATTCCCATTACTATCACATGAATGAAATAACTAGGATAGATTTTTTTATTTTTATTTTTAAGTCAGGATTCTAGTGTACTCCTATTACTAAGTTGTACAATTTTGCATGAATCTTCGTTGTCAATCATCAACAGAAATTTGTTTGTTTGTTTTTTTTTTTTTTTTTACTAAAAAAGTGGTTCTATATGGGATTAGTGTAAGCAATGCTCTTGCCACAAAAACGTCCAGGGCCTTCAAACATGAATTCATTCATGAGCCATCTTAGATAATTCATCTTTAAAAATAGACACCGTCAGTAATTTGAGCAACATATATCATTAGAATCAACAAAAATTTGAATTCTAAATTATGCTCACCGCATGTTTGACCTGGTGCCCTTTGGTTGATAAACTAGGTTAATTTCAAAAGAACTAACTTATGTAGATTTGCCTCTTACTCTATCAACGGTTATATCAAATTGGGTATAATTTGTTTCTGCTTTCTTTCTTTTTTTTGTTAATAATCAAACTTTGGCCTACATAAATATTAAGGTTCCACTAAAGCTTTACAAAATCAACGGACCTATTCACCGTGGCCCAGGCCCAAACCGTAATGTGTCAACAAATTTGATGTCTTGCATTAGCTCTTCGAAATAACCTTGAGATCCGGTCTATTTAAAAATATTGTTATTTTGTTTGCAGAATTAATATCGAATATATATTTTTCTATCGTGCAAACAAGAAATTAGTGACATTTGCGTCAAATTTTTTTGTTTTTTTTTCTTGTTTTTTTGAATTTCACCTCGTCTCTGATTCGATCAATAAGGTTTATAATCCATTGCTTCGCTGTTGAAAGTTTCATGCCCGACCTGTCTGCGTTAGAGTATAGCTTGCATCCAATTCCTGTTACCCTTGTGATCGGAATATCTAAGCTCCATGTTGTATAGATTTTGCCACAATTACAGTTTTAATTCAAAAAGAATCCAATCCATTCTTAAGCGCCAAAACACCGAGAAATTTGAGTATTCAATCCAATCAATTTATATCAAATAATTACACTCAGATCTCCAAAATCTATACCATGTTAACACTTAGCTTCCATGTTAAACTGGTAGTTTAATTTTAAAATTTAAAAAAAGAAAGAAAGGAAACTGAATATTATGCGTTTATTTAAGTCAAATAAGTTTAGAAATGCATTCTTAAGTATGTTTTAATAATAAGAAGATAATTCTTAATAAACTATATGTAATCATAATTGGTTCCTACCAATACTTAAATATGAATTAAAAGTTTATCGCAGTACGAATACTTAAATATGAATTAAAAGTTTATCACAGTTTATCACATGATTACTTAGTGGTCGAGTTAATGACTAAGTGGTGAAGTTGTAAGTGAAATAAAAATAATCAAATTAAATAAAAAAAATTTGTTTTTTTTTTTTTTATCTATTCAATTAATATATGTGAACATTAAAAAACTTGTTGCATATGTATATTATTATATTTATATATATTAAACAAATTGCCCCATCATAAATTTATATAATTTTATGTTATTAAAATTTTAACGAAGTTGTTTACAAATTTTTAAAGAGTGTTGATCATAATAAATTAAATATTTCTCAACCCTACTTGACAATATTATTAAAATTATATTAATTATAAATCCTTGTAATAAAAGAACTATACGGATGGCATGAATGACATTATCTCCGCTTAATAGGCGACTCAGAAGCGATTCATAATGTATAATATATATATTAACTATGCATTCAAACTGTGCAAACAAGGAGCCACTAAAGCTTTTGGGTGGCGTCCCTAGGTATCTCCTTTTTTCACTAATGCTGGTCATTTCCTCTAATCCAATGGGTTTCTTTCCGCCCTTTTAAAATTTCTTAAATTTCGTTTCCCCTATAATAAACTGAATATATACTCTTGCGGCACTTGCAATTCAGTTATCCGATTTCATAATGATAGAATCTCATCGAAACTAATCGTTTGCTTCTTTAAATATAAATTAGGAAGATTTTTTTTTTGTTACCCCATTACTGACACGACTAATAGCTAAATTTAATTTTCTTAATAACTCAAACTAATAGCTCATCGTAACTCATGCATGCGGGTAGTTATCTCCGAGTATTTCGTCTAGTTAATAATGAAAGGCAGTTAAATGGAATTTGTGTTACAATAGACGTCACAAGTCGAGTTATAAAATGGCCTTGGATCTAAGCAATTAAGAACAGCGAAGTAGAAATAATTTGATGTCGAACCAGCGTTCGAATTTTAATTGTTCTCCAACATTCGTTTTAGTTCATGAACATTGTCAAATTAAAGTTCTATTTGGATAAAGTTGACTTGGAATCCACAACGCTGAATCCACAGTTTGTACATATGTAAAACCATAGTTGCCCAATCTATACTCTTTGTTTCCCCAGCACATGCTTGAATCTCTAAATAGCAAGAACATGAATCACGCTCTTCAGACAGCAACGTTGCAATCTCTTTCTCCTTTGCAGCTTCTATCAATTCTAAAACTACTCTCAATTCTAAAATGCAAAACGCATAGGAAAACTAAATAGGAGTTTAAAATAAGCACCAGGTGATTGCTAGATTCAAACATTTCTGATATAATGATGAAAAACCAGAATTCAGTAATATAAATTAAAAAATATAGATACTCTGAGATATGCTAAAATGAAATCATATTCCCATTGAATTCGTAAATGTGCTTTTTTTTTTTTTAATTGAAATTCAACATGAGTGAAGGTACTCATATCCATCAAATTTCCTTGAAATTCCAAAATACAATCAAAGAATTTGGCCAACAGTCATATTTGTCTGAGACGACTCAGAAGCTAAAGAAATGGCTATGGCTCACCATGATATTGATAAGAAGAAACTCAATGTGAAGCAAATCAATGTGAGAAACGATGGTTTATATGAATTAGAAGACTAAGAACACATGTCCCATCTAGAACCCTATTACGCCATTTCATTATGGATTGTTACATTTTAGTGATTATAGCTCTGGATATACCATTGTCTGTGTCTTCTATGAAGACAACTATGCAATGTACTCATCAAACATAAGCTCTTTTCCGAGCATTGTGGTCAGTGTTCTTTGTTCTCTCTTGATAATTTTTGTGTAAGAAAAAACCCGTGAATGATCCTTGGAGGTACTTTGGATATGGTAGGCTAATTGGTGTGGAGAACGGAGATATTCTTCGTTGCTTTGAAGATGAGGTAAGGATTTGTGTTTCAGAAATCTTCCATTGCAATTTCTGTTGAATTTGTCATTGCTTACTATTTGTGTTTCATAAATTTGTCATTGCTTGTTCTGTTATGAATTTTAATCAGAGTAAAATACCTAAGTCTAAGCGCTCTCCCACATAATTCTAATGTTTTTGTAGAGGAGAGTAAAATACAGAGTAAAATACATAAGTCTAAGCGCTATACATATTATTTCTGATGTTTTTGCAGAGGACTATATTTTTATCTGAAAGTTACCTGTTTTGCAGGATACTACATCATTATATGAAAGTTGTAACACGCAGAGCGTTTGAAATTTGAAATTCCTGCTGCAAAGGTATTCCCAATGATAGTGGAGATATCCTCCAAGTGGACAGGGTAACATCACGGTCAGCATTGAGTTCAACGTTGTTTGGTGAATGGAACATGTAGTGAAACAAACATCTGCTGAGGAGCACGCAATGATAATTCATCTGTTGATTTTTATTTTTTTTTGTTATGAGTTGTAATTGATATCTAACAACAAGTCATACATGCATGGGCTCATAGGTCTCAAGGGTTCAACTTGGCTCTGTACTCAAGTGTAAGGACCACATCCAGACTATATACATTTTTTTTTAAATCACAGCAAAATACAACTAGAAGAGAAACACATTGGGAATTCATTTCAGGAAACATATCATAACAGTTACATACATTTAACTAAGACCAAAATAGTATTGCAACACATGTACCGTTCACCGGAAGACGAGACTCTGTTTGCTTTGTTGTTGCTCGTATTCCCTTGTTGTCGGTCACCACCGCAAATGAATAGTGATGTACTTGATCTGAATGCGATGACCCACTGGTTAACCCCCTAGCCTACTCCTTGGGTACTCTTCTTCCCCGCGGACCCCCGAGCTGCAATGGGGTTATACAATGGAGAATTTTAATAACTGGTAGAGGAGAGCACTCCTTGGCCCAAGAGTCCCCTCTCTAAAATCCTCTACCTCACCAAACTCACTATAGGATCGTAATCACTGCTTTGACATCATCTCATCCATCCCAACAATAGGGTTCCCAAAAGTTGCTTCTCTCATGGCTTGCCCCTTCTTTTATAGGAGTCATCATAGGTGACACTTGGCATGTCATGCATAATTAGTTATTTTTTATAATTCAATAGCTTGATTATTCACCCACCCAAGTGTCACTCTCTCATCAAGGATCTCCCAAAATTATTTACTTAAATTTTAATTTAAAACTAATATTTTCCTCACCTCAACAAGATTCCTATTTCTTCTCCTAGTTGCCTCTTTATCCCCCTTTTTATTCCTTAATTTGGGTTCATTACTAAAGTCAATTAATGAGTCAAGATTTGATCCCTTATCTAACCCCCCTAATTTAACTCAAGTTATCTCTTAGATGGATATTCTTATGTTGGTTGTTGCCACATGGAGGTTCTCTACATTTCTCTAAATTTAATTTATTATTCTTATTTTAATTCACCTTCCTCTTATTTTAATTAGGCTTAATTAGTTTAAGATTAATCTTTATCCTTACAATTATGTCCCTCTTTCCCATTTTACCTAATTAAATTACATAATCTACCTAATATTTTCCAACATGGGGAGGGTAGAGTTTTTAAGATAAAATATTTTTTTTTCCTATGATCCTCTTAACCCATTTTATTCTGATTTAATTACCTCGGTTTCTAACATCATTTACCCTTGATGTAAATTTACCTAGTTTTCATTTCTTGATTATATTTATTAATTTATTTATTTTTAATGATTCCAAGGTGCCAAGTTTGCGTCGTTCCCTTCAAAAACTTCCCTTGAAGCTCCAAGGGTGCCACGCCTAACAATTTATTTGTGATGCCAAGGGTGCAAAGTTGGTCGTGCCCTTCAAGAAATTCCCTTGAAGTTCCAAGGGTGCCATGCCTAACATTTCATTTGTGATGCCAAGGGTGCCAAGTTGGTCGTGCCCTCCAAGAAATTCCCTTGAAGTTCCAAGGGTGCCACGCCACTTTCCCTTCAAGCATTCAATGACTACGAGGGGAAAGTATAGGTGCAACGTCATAAACCACTATCATCTCTTATGTTGCCTACTACAGCGAGACTAATGGTGTCGGGGATCAAGGAATCCGCCTTGATGTGCGCCCCCCGGTAAAATCCTCATGAGCGACCCAATTTGAGTACCTACCCTCATGGCATCGTGATCTTCAAGGCGAAGGTGTTTCAACCCTTCCAGCCTAAGTCATGGCGGGAGTGCCAGTGGGTGAGATCAGGGACACTCTCCCACCCCTCCCATGTAGTTCCATCCACTTGTACAACCCTATCACCCATATGTGAGTCATTCGGCCAAGCAACTAAGCTGTGCCTGCAACCATTAACATATCATCAGAATATAGATAAACATATATAGCAGGTTTCAAAATCTATTAAAATTTCAAAGATAAAATAATATAAATTCTCATCAAACCAGGTGTCGTCCACTCGTCATGTGCGAGTGCCTCTGGTGGTTTCCTACCATACTCAATAATAATCAGTAACCAGGTTTCTCAGTGTTAGTCATTGTCATAATAGCATTATTACCATCACCTGGTCATTCACATCAGTGTTCATTGTGAACCAGAACTAATGTAAGTAGCTAACATAGGGGATACCTCCATCATGGCTAGCATCATCATAACCTTAATGGAACCATACATATAGATCAAAGCTATCATCATTATAACATCAATAGAAACATGTCTATCCTTTACTACTATCACCGTCATGATATCAATAGAGAGTATACATAACCATTAATTATATCGTAATCATAATATTAAAAGAGAACATACACAACCATCACATTCACTAATAATAGAGTCACATTTCTGGATCCTCAACCTGAGTTCCTCATAGACTAAAGTATGTAAGATAATGTCATATTAGGGTCAGGAAACTAGAGTGGGCACTACAGATTTCATTGGACATCTCAATTTTTAATGAGCTTATTTTAAAGTTCATGTGATTTTCAAACACATTGATTTTAATGTACATCTCAGTTCTAATTCTATTTCAGTTTTCGAAATAGAAACATCTAGACATACAATTACTCAGTACATTGATGATCACAAGTTATTTAATTGATTGAGTTAACGAGTGGAAAAATTCTACATGTCAACTATGGAATTTGTCCAAGGGTACCGAGGAGAGAATTGACCATAACGACCTTGTTTTCAATGATCATTTTCTGACATGTGTGCTCTTTGACTACTTATTAACTCTCTCTGTACATAATTGGTTTCATTACAAGATTGAATTTTAATTTCTCTTCAATATCACCTTCATATTTTGTCACATTGATTTCTTTGGACATCTCAATTTTTAATGAGCTTATTTTAAAGTTCATGTGATTTTCAAACACATTGTGTTTGGTGTACATCTCAGTTCTAATTCTATCTCAGTTTTGTTCAATTTCTAGTGCATTGATTTCAATGTACCTGTGAATGTTTAACATATTGATTTCATGTGCATTGTAATTTTTATTTTTATTTTCATTTGATTTTAACGTACATGTCAATTTCTATGACAATTCCTACATGTACATGTTAATTTCTACCGCATTGATTTCAATGTACGTGTGAAATTTTAACACATTGATTTCATGTTCATTGCAATTTTTATTTTTATTTCAATTTAATTTTAACGTACATGTCAATTTGTATGACAATTCCTACATGTACATGTTAATTTGTATTTATATTCTATTCAATGTCAATTTCAATTCCAAATTTGTGTTTCCATTTCTATTTCTGATTTTATTCCTATCTACATTACCACATTAGAAATCGAAATAGAAACATATAGACATACTATTACTCAATACATTGAAGATCACAAGTTATTTAATTGATTGAGTTCACGAGTGGAAAAAGTCTACATGTCAACTACGAAATTTGTCCAAGGGTACTGAGGTGCGAATTGACCATAAGACCTAGTGTTCAATGATTGTTTTCTGACATGTGTGTTGTTTCACTCCTTGTTAACTCTCTCTCTCTCTACATAATTGGTTTCATTAAAAGAGTCAATTTCAATTTCTCTTCAATGTCACCTTCATATTTTGTCACATTGATTTCTTTGGACATCTCAATTTTTAATGAGCTTATTTTAAAGTTCATGTGATTTTCAAACACATTGGTTTTAGTGTACACCTCATTTCTAATTCTATTTCAGTTTTTTTCAATTTCTAGCGCATTGATTTCATGTGCATTGTAATTTTTATTTTTATTTCAATTTGATTTTAACATACATGTAAATTTCTATGACAATTCCTACATGTACATGTTAATTTCTACCGCATTGATTTCAATGTACGTGTGAAATTTTAACACATTGATTTCATGTGCATTGCAATTTTTATTTTTATTTCAATTTGATTTTAACGTACATGTCAATTTCTATGACAATTCCTACATGTACATGTTAATTTGTATTTATATTCTATTCAATGTCAATAACAATTTCAAATTTGTATTTCCATTTCTATTTCTTATTTTATTCTTATCTCCATCACCGCATTATAAATCGAAATAGAAACATCTAGACATACTATTACTCAATACATTGATGACCACAAGTTATTTAATTGATTCAGTTAACGAGTGGAAAAAGTCTACATGTCAATTACGGAATTTGTCCAAGGGTACTGAGGTGCGAATTGACCATAAGACCTAGTTTTCAATGATCGTTTTCTGACATGTGTGCTTTTTGACTACTTGTTAACTCTCTCGGTACATAATTTGTTTCATTAAAAGAGTCAATTTCAATTTCTCTTCAATGTCACCTTCATATTTTGTCACATTGATTTCTTTGGACATCTCAATTTTTAATCAGCTTATTTTAAAGTTCATGTGATTTTCAAACACATTGATTCTAGTGTACATCTCAGTTCTAATTCGATTTTAGTTTTCAAAATAGAAACATCTAGACATACAATTACTCAGTGCGTTGATGATGACAAGTTATTTAATTGGTTGAGTTAACTAGTGGAGAAAGTCTACATGTCAACTACAGAATTTGTCCAAGGGTACTGAGGTGCGAATTGACCATAAGACCTAGTTTTCAATGATTTTTTCTGACATGTGTGCTCTTTGACTACTTGTTAACTCTCTCTGTACATAATTGGTTTCATTAAAAGAGTCAGTTTCTATTTCTCTTCAATGTCACCTTCATATTTTGTCACATTGATTTCTTTGGACATCTCAATCTTTAATGAGCTTATTTTAAATTTCATGTGATTTTCAAACAAAGTGATTTTAGTGTACATCTCAGTTCTAATTCTATCTTAGTTTTTTTCAATTTCTAGTGCATTGATTTCAATTTACCTGTGAATTTTTAACACATTGATTTCATGTGCATTGTAATTTTTATTTTTATTTCAATTTGATTTTAACGTACATGTCAATTTCTATGACAATTCCTACACGAACATGTTAATTTCTACCGCATTGATTTCAATGTACGTGTAAAATTTTAACACATTGATTTCATGTGCATTGCAATTTTTATTTTTATTTCAATTTGATTTTAACGTACATGTCAATTGCTATGACAATTCCTACATGTACATGTTAATTTGTATTTATATTCTATTCAATGTGAATATCAATTTCAAATTCGTATTTCCATTTCTATTTCTTATTTTATTCCTATCTCCATTACCACATTAGAAATCGAAATAGAAACATCTAGACATACTATTAATCAATACATTGATGATCACAAGTTATTTAATTGATTGAGTTAACGAGTGGAAAAAGTCTACATGTCAATTACAGAATTTGTCCAAGGGTACTGAGGTGCGAATTGACCATAAGACCTAGTTTTCAATGATCGTTTTCTGACATGTGTGCTCTTTCACTACTTGTTAACTCTCTTTGTACATAATTGGTTTCATTAAAAGAGTCAATTTCAATTTCTTTTCAATGTCACCTTCATATTTTGTCACATTGATTTCTTTGGACATCTCAATTTTTAATGAGCTTATTTTAAGGTTCATGTGATTTTCAAACACATTGGTTTTAGTGTACATCTCAGTTCTAATTCTGTTTCAGTTTTGTTCAATTCTAGCGCATTGATTCCAATGTACGTGTGAAATTTTAACACATTGATTTCATGTGCATTGCAATTTTTATTTTTATTTCAATTTTATTTTAACGTACATGTCAATTTCTATGACAATTCCTACATGTACATGTTAATTTGTATTTATATTCTATTCAATGTCAATTTCAATTTTAAAATTCTATTTCTTATTTTAATTCTATCTCCATTACCACATTAGAAATCAAAATAGAAACATCTAGACATACAATTACTCAGTACATTGATGATGACAAGTTATTTAATTGATTGAGTTAACGAGTGGATAAAGTCTGCATGTGAACTACGGAATTTGTCCAAGGGTACTGAGGTGCGAATTGACCATAATACCTAGTTTTCAATGATCGTTTTCTGACATGTGTGCTCTTTGACTACTTGTTAACTCTCTCTGTACATAATTGGTTTCATTAAAAGAGTCAATTTCAATTTCTCTTCAATGTCACATTCATATTTTGTCACATTGATTTCTTTGAACATCTCAATTTTTAATGAGCTTATTTTAAAGTTCATGTGATTTTCAAACACATTGGTTTAGTGTTCATCTCAGTTCTAATTCTATTTCAGTTTTTTTCAATTTCCAGCGCATTGATTTCAATGTACCTGTGAAATTTTAACACATTGATTTCATGTGCATTGTAATTTTTATTTTTATTTCAATTTGATTTTAACGTACATGTCAATTTCTATGACAATTCCTAGCTGTACATGCTAATTTCTACCGCATTGATTTCAATGTACGTGTGAAATTTTAACACGTTGATTTCATGTGCATTGCAATTTTTATTTTTATTTCAATTTGATTTTAACGTACATGTCAATTGCTATGACAATTCCTACATGTACATGTTAATTTGTATTTATATTCTATTCAATGTGAATATCAATTTCAAATTCGTATTTCCATTTCTATTTCTTATTTTATTCCTATCTCCATTACCACATTAGAAATCGAAATAGAAACATCTAGACATACTATTAATCAATACATTGATGATCACAAGTTATTTAATTGATTGAGTTAACGAGTGGAAAAAGTCTACATGTCAATTACAGAATTTGTCCAAGGGTACTGAGGTGCGAATTGACCATAAGACCTAGTTTTCAATGATCGTTTTCTGACATGTGTGCTCTTTCACTACTTGTTAACTCTCTTTGTACATAATTGGTTTCATTAAAAGAGTCAATTTCAATTTCTTTTCAATGTCACCTTCATATTTTGTCACATTGATTTCTTTGGACATCTCAATTTTTAATGAGCTTATTTTAAGGTTCATGTGATTTGAAAACACATTGGTTTTAGTGTACATCTCAGTTCTAATTCTGTTTCAGTTTTGTTCAATTCTAGCGCATTGATTCCAATGTACGTGTGAAATTTTAACACATTGATTTCATGTGCATTGCAATTTTTATTTTTATTTCAATTTTATTTTAACGTACATGTCAATTTCTATGACAATTCCTACATGTACATGTTAATTTGTATTTATATTCTATTCAATGTCAATTTCAATTTTAAAATTCTATTTCTTATTTTAATTCTATCTCCATTACCACATTAGAAATCAAAATAGAAACATCTAGACATACAATTACTCAGTACATTGATGATGACAAGTTATTTAATTGATTGAGTTAACGAGTGGATAAAGTCTGCATGTGAACTACGGAATTTGTCCAAGGGTACTGAGGTGCGAATTGACCATAATACCTAGTTTTCAATGATCGTTTTCTGACATGTGTGCTCTTTGACTACTTGTTAACTCTCTCTGTACATAATTGGTTTCATTAAAAGAGTCAATTTCAATTTCTCTTCAATGTCACATTCATATTTTGTCACATTGATTTCTTTGGACATCTCAATTTTTTATGAGCTTATTTTAAAGTTCATGTGATTTTCAAACACATTGATTTTAGTGTACATCTCAGTTCTAATTCTATTTCAGTTTTGTTCAATTTCTAGCGCATTGATTCCAATGTACGTGTGAAATTTTAACACATTGATTTCATGTGCATTGTAATTTTTATTTTTATTTTCAATTTGATTTTAACGTACATGTCAATTTCTATGACAATTCCTACATGTACATGTTAATTTGTATTTATATTCTATTCAATGTCAATTTCAATTTCAAATTTATATTTCCATTTCTATTTATTATTTTATTTCTATCTCCATTACCACTTTAGAAATCGAAATAGAAACATCTAGACATACAATTACTCAGTACATTGATTATCACAAGTTATTTAATTGATTGAGTTAACGAGTGGTACATTCGTGTTGCTGCTAGAGTGCATGTTGAGTTACAGTGTTGTTGGCTGATGGATGTCTTCATGGTGTATCATAGCTTCACCTTTGCATGGCAAAGTGTGTGGAGTCTTCAGTGGTCCTTGGTTCGCTTAATGAAGCTTTTGCATGTTGTTCCTTGCTTGCATGTTGGGAGGCTTGACAGGCTCATCTGTTCGTGAAGGTGCATGTTCGTTGCGTTCATCCGTTTCGCATGCATCGTTCATTCATCCGTTGGTGAACATGTCCTTTTGCATGTGCTCCCTTCATTCATCCCATTTGTCATTTTTCCATGTTTGTTGGTGTACCTGTACCTGCAGTCACTCACGTCGAGACAACATCAAATCCAAAACCTCCTAGTCTACCATCACACATGATCATTTCGAATGCAAGTGACCGAGAGTGGTGACATGGTTGCGAAGCAGAATGGTGGCTCCGGGCACTGCTAATGAAAATTGTACAAGAGTCACTAAGTGATGGAGACGGGCAATCTGAGCCGACAGTGACTGTCTGCGAGGTCTAGCTCGGTTGGGAGGCAAAATTGCGCAAATTTTGGGAGGAACAGTCTGGGTTGTAGGAAGGTAAGGCAGGGACACTCAGTGCATTTTTCGGAACGAATAGGCAGTGGGGGTTGAACAACGAGATTTGCACAATTTTCCAGAGAAACGAGTTGGGCTGCATGAAGGGTCAGCAAGCAGAAATTGTGCAGTTTTTGGGAGGAACTTCCCGAGAGACTGGCAGTTGGATGCTGGGGTCACTGGCAGCCAAAACTGCACAATCCCCAGAGGGAACTGGGAGTTGGCTACTCAGTCACTGGCAGCAAAAACTACGCAATTCCTGGAGGGAACTGGGAGTCTGCTGCTAGGCGCTGTTGGCGGAAAAATTGCATTGAAGCTAGGAAGTTGGTCTGCTGATCATCTCGGCGTAATTTCTAAGCTGAGTGGACTGTTGGACAGCAGAAGGCCTGCTCATGAAAACTGCGCAGTTTCTTGGATGAGCAGTCGGTCCACTGTCTGGATGACTTACTGGGAAAACTGAATTTTCTAAAGGAGACAGGGATGGGCACTTGGTGTCTGTCCGGCCTGTCTGCGCAATTTCCTCAGTCAGTTGAGCGAGTGAGGTCAATGGCCTCTGCGCAATTTTTTAGGGGAGTCAATCCTGGGGTGACTGTTGGGTCTGATTGTCCGGGTGGCCAACATGAAAGTTGATTGAATTGCTTGCAGGCAGCGCAGCTTGAAAATACTAGCTTGGTGCTTCTGTGTTGTTTTGCTTGATAGTCGATCAAGTTGATAGCGAGGTGATGGTCCGGCTGATAGAGGGGAGTCTATTCGTCAGAACTTCAGCAAAATCGAAAGATACATAGCTGATCATACAACACACTCACACGACTCGACGAATAAATGACCCAAAACATCCAGACACACATGTTCAACATGATTGACCGACGTGCAAGTGACAAGTGCGACACTTGTGATTGATCGTTCATTGATCGAGATGACGTTTGTGCAACAATGAATGTGACTCCGTGTGTGAGTGCGACAGATGCTTTCATAGTGAACACAACAAGCACATACGAAGCGAAGACTTTGAGAATAACTAGAACATGGTCGCAAGCATGACTTAGACACCAGCATGCAGAAACTTGAATGAAATGAACAAACAAGGCAGATGCAAAGACTCACATGAACTCATGAAGTGAACCCGAGTGTGTGCAGTCATCAAGAGAAATTCTCAAGGGAGGCAACAAAATTGGTGCAGGCCAAAATTTTGGAGGGTGGTTGTAGCCGCTACAACACAGGCCAATAGTCAACCTCAAATCTGCCAATTAATTTTCGAGTGGGAAGCTTACTTAAACCAGCAGGCAAAAAGAACCAATTTGGATATGGAGGAATGGAGGGAGCTTGTGTTAGACCTTGGCCATTCCAGAGGTCAGTCCTCTCAATTTAAACAAATTGTTTATCTTTATTGGTTGATGAAGAACATCGTGTCCAAGGCCATGAAAACATCCTCTGCTGACCCTTCCAAGACTGATACAGAATTCCAAGAAATTCACAAGGAATTTCAACTCATTCAATTTCGGATTCAACAACAGAATGTCCGTCTCAACCGCATAGAGAAGCACATTCCATGCCTCTCGTGCACCGAATTGCCAGGATCAAGTGCAAAAGATCCAACGCCCGTGGACTCGTCCGACGAGTAGTAGTATGACTTGCATAGTTTGGTTTTTTTATTTTTGCTATGTATAAATAAATGATTTGCAAACTTTGATGTTTTGTCTCAGTTACCTTGTCACTAGGAGGATTAAGGACAATCAAACCGATATAGCTATGATAGATAGTCTCAAACTCTTTTGTTTTTGGATGACTTATAATGTGATAATGTGGCCAACAGACTTGGTGCAGGTTGAGGTCACTTTACAAAATAGATATGGATGTAAAACCTACTTGTTTTTGTTGAAAATGAATGGAAAGGATCTGCAAAGCTTACCAGGTAAAATAAAAAATAAAAATAAAAACTAATGTTTGACTTTAATAGTTTAATTCACTTTCTAGTTTAACTTTCTATTAATTATTAAGTAGTATGTTATATACATCGGTGTAGATCAATCTTAACCCTGGATCTATCAAGCACCAAGAAGAATCAAATATCTTAAGTTGCAAACGTTGCCTTAAGTTTTGCACTCAATAACAATTATAGAAGGCATATTCCATTTTTAAGGGTACTTTATTGAAATGAATTTTTAACTTTTTTCATAGAAATCTAATAAAATAATT
>APFE031081640.1:49300-68398 GCA_000404065.3 Pinus taeda | reverse complement strand
ACCTAACCCTAACTACAAATCTTATAACTCTCACTTGTCAAGAAGTTAGGTAAGATAGTTACCTAACCCTAACTACTTCCCTGAATATGAATTCTCCAAGAAGGGGATCAAGAGGATAATTGTTGGTACCTAAGATAATGAAGGAGAAAAGAGAAGAAAGAGGAATGTATGTCGTGCTGAATATGAATTCTCCAAGACAATGATCAAGAGGGTAATTGTTGGTACCTGAGATAGCGAAGGAGAAAAGAGAAGAAAGGGGAGTGTCTGTCGTACTGATATGTCAGACGGTTCAAGAGCTAAGTCTGGTGGAGACCAGATAATTGCAGATACTAAGACTGATAAGTCTTATAAGAAGGCATCTGATATGTCAGACGGTTCAAGCGCTGAGCTAAGTCTGGTGGAGACCAGATAATTGCAGAAGAAAGGGGAGTGTCTGTCGACGGTTCAAGAGCTAAGTCTGGTGGAGACCAGATAATTGCAGATACTAAGACTGATAAGTCTTATAAGAAGGCATCTGATATGTCAGACGGTTCAAGAGCTGAGCTAAGTCTGGTGGAGACCAGATAATTGCAGAAGAAAGGGGAGTGTCTGTCGACGGTTCAAGAGCTAAGTCTGGTGGAGACCAGATAATTGCAGATACTAAGACTGATAAGTCTTATAAGAAGGCATCTGATATGTCAGACGGTTCAAGAGCTGAGCTAAGTCTGGTGGAGACCAGATAATTGCAGAAGAAAGGGGAGTGTCTGTCGTACTGATATGTCAGAAAGACTGATAAGTCTTATAAGAAGGCATCTGATATGTCAGACGGTTCAAGAGCTGAGCTAAGTCTGGTGGAGACCAGATAATTGCAGAAGAAAGGGGAGTGTCTGTCGTACTGATATGTCAGAAAGACTGATAAGTCTTATAAGAAGGCATCTGATATGTCAGACGGTTCAAGAGCTGAGCTAAGTCTGGTGGAGACCAGATAATTGCAGATACTAAAACTGATAAGTCTTATAAGAAGGCATCTGTCTTGTGAGCAGCGCTCGAGGGGAGGCTTGGACCTGAAGGCAAGTCTCATGGTTGGGAGGATAAATTTGATAAATTATAGTTGTGACTTCAACAACTGACTGTCTTAGTCTTATAAGAAGGCATCTGTCTTATGAGCAAATGCTCGAGGGGAGGCTTGGACCCGAAGGCAAGTCTCATGGTTGGGAGGATAAATTTGATAAATTATAGTTGTGACTTCAACAACTTGGACCCGAAGGCAAGTCTCATGGTTGGGAGGATAAATTTGATAAATTATAGTTGTGACTTCAACAACTGACTGTCTTAAAGGCTGAATCCAGGTAAGTATTTAAGTTGTTGTATTTATTTTGCATATGAAACTGTATAGGAAGAAATAAAAGATTGAATAATATTAATTCTTGAACCAGATAATGTGGCCTGTAGACACTAGAGTGGATTGTATTCTATACACACACAGATATATATATATATATATATATATTTAGTAAGTTTGAAACCAAAGATAAAATTTGTAGCAAAACAGAAAACCTTTGAAGCTGGAGAACAATAAGTGGATTTCCAAGTGACATAGGAACTTAAGAAGGAAGGTCTCAGATAAAATTTATTTTAAATAAACACTGCTAAACAATAGCTTTCTGAAAACGGTTATGGACAGTTAAATGCAAGTGACTAATTCAAGTAATTGCTCTGACTTGAAGAATCATTATATCAAACAAGAAATAAACTAGTGGGCCGAGTTCAATGACCTCAAACACTGTAAATGTTGAATGCAATCAAATAAACAAATACTTCAATCATTATTTTTATAAGCTTGTAGCAGTTCGCCAATATAGAGTAAATGATAGGGCAAGATAGCCACAAGACACCTGTAGCATGAAAGGTTGAGAACCCTCCTAGCTTAAAAACAAGCCCAGCAAAGAATGACACATTTAGATACGGGTCGAAACCGCTCCTATGGAGCTAAAGCCTAGATCAGAGCACCGAACCATAATTCCAGAAGAAAGGAAAACTAAAATTTATATTGCCAATGGGAAAATCCGACGAGATCAAACGTATTAATTCAAGAGACAAAATTCCGACTGAGATTTATAACTCAAAGACAAAGTAAGCTAGGCAACTATGATCTCTCGAATACAACTAAACAAATTCAAAGGGGCTTGAACAACTAGAAATTCATTAACCGAACAAGTAAATACACAACGAAAGCTAGAAACTAGATATCATTAATTGAAGAAGTAAATACACAGCGAAAGCTCGAAACTGGAAACACATTAACTGTGCAAACAAAATTTACAGTGATAGTTCAGAAAGGAAAAACCCATTATCTGTACAAGCAAAATTATAACGAAAATCCAGAATGGCAACTTAATAACTAAACATGCAATTTTACAATGAAAGTTTGGGCTAGAACTTCATAACTTGCAGCAAAAAAATAACGCGTTCATCTAGGGTTTGGAACCCTCAACAAAGTAACCTCATGGGGATTAATAAAAAACTTCATAATAACCCTGAGGAATTCTCTGAAAAGGAACCCTCGCTAACTATACTCTGCTAAAATAAATATAATTTATTACATCGACTAAAGTTTGCCTCAGAAGGGCGAAGCTATTCTGCATACACAAAAGAATTAACAGAGTAATAACATCATTAAGTCTGAACGCTATAGAATCGGCAAAAACCCTGTTGCAGGTGCTCTAGAAGAGGTGAAACTATACTGAAATCCATAACTGAGTCCATTAAAGCTCTGTCGCCTATAGGCGACCAGAGGAAGAAAGATTCTATCACATACCCGAAGAAATATCTGTGTCCAGAACATGAAGCCATGATAGAGCTCCAAAAGATGCACCTTACAATGCTACCTGGAGCACTGAGGTGCCTCCAGAGGAACCTGAAACAAACTATTATGCTGTTGACCTGCGAGAAAATTCCAGAATACCAACTATGCGAAGAAATACCACCCAGAACACAGAACAAAATGAGACAAACAACAAATATTATATTATTCAGAGATGAAAGCAATGTTCACTTGCCTCTTCGAGGGGGCAACCTCTAGCAGAGCAGAGCCCAATTACAGAATAAGACACGACATTCCTCAATGGGGAGTCTCTATCCTTTATATAAGATTCATACATACAATACCATGGGTCAATACTACGGTTCTCTCAGTACCATCTATCTAATACCATGGCCCGTTTGCAACTAACTGTGGTCCCTTTCTTAAATGCGGTTCAACCACTTAAAATTATTAATACAGGCTTTATTGACTCTTTAACTAACTATAACTATGACTCGACCCTCTTACATAAATAAAGGGGTGAGGGTTGGATCCTAACACAAACCAAAAGAAAGAGCGTTACCTTGACAGCGGAATCACAAAATAATAATACACTCAAAGAAAATTATCAAAGAAATGGTGAATACATGTTAGGGCCGCACGACCGGAGGAATCTGCAGTTGAAAAAGAGTCCATAATCCACGCCTTAGCCGCAGAAGCATAGCATATGGCAGCCTGTGATGAATCCATGGAGAAAGTAAATCACCAGAAGGCCAAACACAGCATTGTATTGCCCAAACAGAATACAATGAAACTCACTGATGAACAATCAGAGCTATTGGGAAACCTTTGTTGTTGGATGAGTTCAAGCGCGGAAGACCGTTGATGGAGCGTAGTTGCCGAGGTGGGAAGGACAGATGGGGAGCAGACGAAGGGTTCCACGAGACCCGCTCCCGCCGTCGCTCGGGAGCACAGAGGATTATAACAGTTAAATAATATCCGTAGAATTAACTTCGATAATCCAAACCATTGTGCAGTGTATTAAATGCAGGAATTAATGTATAGATCATGGAGTTAGTGTATCCGTAAGTGAAATGGATACGATTTTCATATGTAACATAGTTATGTGAACCAATTGTAATATAGTTCCACTCCATATGGGTACAATAACTCTCTGCACCTTCCAAAGTGTTGCAGAAATATATGGCAAGTAGACCACCTGACAGCGCAATTACTGTAATTTATCGATACATCTGCACAACTCTCATCATATTCTACAATTCAAACGCTCGTGTGCTCACAACCAATAGTTTCAAAAAACAAATTGAAAATGTCGTTTTCTAGGGATCCAAAAACGTCAAGAAAACGGGAACGAATTTGAAAAACATTTGCAATCTGTTTTCTATATATCCAAAAAAAAGTCAAGAAAGCAGGAATGAATTTGAAGAACATGGGTATTTCGACGTTTGTTACTCATTCAGAAAACGATATTGTCATGATTTCTCTAAGAAACGCTTACTTAATGTTGTTAAATGCAGCGATTCATAGTTTTGTTAGACTTTAAGCTTTTATGGTAGTTTTTTGGGGTAGTATGATCTGGATTATCCACAGTGTTATGTTCATTATGTCGACGTTTCGAACCCCAAAAGGGGTCCATCATCAGAACCGAAAATAACAGATTATGAATGATAGTTTTGACAGAAAAATCTTCTGACCAAAGTATATATAAACCTAAAAAATGATAAATTTTAGTAGAAGCGGACGAGTTCAAAGAGTAACCCACATATATGAATTATTTAATTTTAAATTATTTTAGTTTATATTTAATTTTAATTATTTTAAATTTTAATGACAAATAAATAATTATCTTAAATATCTTAATGAATTAGTGTATACTAATACAACTATTTAAAACTACTGAGGAGTATTGAATAAATAAAAATAATTGTAATAAGTTTATTTATATAATTAATATGAATAGTTTCTAGTTTTTTTATGATTTATGAAAGTTTTAATTTTAATTAGTTAAAATTTAATTTTTAATTTTAATTTTTCTTTATTTAATATAATTATTTTTATTTATTAAATTTAATTAAAATCAAATTTTACTTTTATTTATTACCAGATTAATAATTAAATTAATCCAAGGTAATTGAATACCTAATACGTGATGGAATATTTTATTCCCTAAATTTTAATTCTTATTGATTTGATAGGATTTATTTTATTTTATTTTATAGATAATAAACCCCTAAGTATCGAAAAAAAGAAGGTAAATTATTTTTATTAGTTTAATAATTTTTTGTTTTAAATAATTTAATAATTTTTCCTTTTTTCCTTTTTCTAGAAATGTTAATTTTAAAACCTATGTTAACTGATAACTAATATGTCACAGAATAAGAATTTTTTTATTTTGGTTATATTGGTTATTGTTAATAATAATCATTTATTTATTTGTTTATTTTAAGATAAATGGTTATTATGTCAAATAAATAATTATTAATTCCTAAAAAAAAATTATCACTTTTCAGTGGTGGTACCTAGGGCACAATAATATAGAGCAAATATTTAAAGAACTTTGATTTCTCTATTTGGATGAGACGCGGTCGGATCGGGATCGCTATTGGATCCGTGATTTGGCTTACCTTCATTAAAATCCACCGCTATTTCTTTATGCATCTGGCATGGAAACTGGGTACTGACCAATGTATAGTCATCGACCTGGATCATATAATGTGTATTGGTGCCGCCTCCAAAGTCTCTAAAGATCTCTTACATTGTTTAAATAGCCGCGGAATTTTTTTCTAGCAGCAGGTCATCTCATCATGGCAAGATTGTCGACCTATCTGGAAAAGGGCTTTGGAACTACATCTAGTCAGGTAGTGGGCGAGAGAATGGGAACAAATTAGCACTGACATGCAACTTGATGGAGTTTGTCATGTGGTGGATAGGGACTATATTGCTTGGAAGGGCAAAATGAAGGATGGCAGTCATAAGGTGGCCGACACATATTTTTCTCTTTGTTGTCAAAAGACATTACAAACTGAGGTATGTTGGTTCACATACTACTGGAAATCCAATTCTCCCATTAAGATTATACTTTTCCTTTGGCTGATATGGAAAAATAAAAATCTCACATGGGAAAACCTCCAAAAGAGGTATTGGTATGGGTCGAGTTACTGTGTTATTTACAGGGCTGTGGAGGAGAACAACATGCACTTATTTTTACTTTATCCCAAGATTATTCTACTCTGGAAAAATCTCACTTCTCATATCGGCTTCCCATATCAGCAATTTGACCATATCTCAAAATGTCTAATCTGGTGGAATAAACAACAATCTACATGGCACAACATCCCCCCTATACTTTTCTGGGAGGCCTGGAAATGGAGAGACGATTATTTTCAACAATCACATGATTTCTGAATTGCAGGTTTTGGAACACGTCAAATTGGCACTCTCAACTAGCACTCTAAAGGGTAAAGGACCGAAGGATACCACTAGTAAACATACTGGCCCAAAGTTGGCCTTCCTGGCTGGCTTTTTTGACAGAAATTGACAAAGGAATAACTGAGGATGCAGTTTGTGGATTGCCTTTTCTTCGAAACAAGAATTTTAGGTACACTGGGGTGCTGGCCGCGGCAAGAACACAAAGGCAGAAGTAATGTCACTCTCGGGACTTCTATGGTTCTCTAAATATCTGAACATCCCAATATTGCATATATTTGGGGACTCCAAGATTTTCATTGACTATGTACTGATATGGGCACAAATTTACCAACCCACACTCCAAGGATGGCTTTGTCAACTTCGACAACTTTGGATTTCATATAAGGGCTCATCGATTGAGCACATTGGAAGGGAGTATAATCAATTCACGGACAAACTCTTGAAGAGGTTGGTTACTTGCTGAGCAAGGCGGGTTGCACATTGCGATCAAGATGGAGGAACATATTTTGGACGCTAGGGTGATGCCTTTTCCTAGATAACTTCTACTTTTGCAAGAACTCTCATATGATCATAATGGTGGCATACCACAATGTTATTTGCCCACGATATAATATGTTGGTCAAGGTTAATCATATACCTTTTTCGTGTTTTTGTTATACTGTACATA
Organism: Pinus taeda; assembly: GCA_000404065.3. NCBI lineage: Eukaryota > Viridiplantae > Streptophyta > Pinopsida > Pinales > Pinaceae > Pinus > Pinus taeda. The sequence continues at coordinate 61,499 of APFE031081640.1, read as the reverse complement.
TATACTCTTTGTATATGCTTAGTTTGTGGATACATTAGTTTTGCTATGTTTCTGGCCATGGAGTTCTATAAGTTTGGTTATGCCAGTATATCATTAATATCAGACCACACAGATAACATTTGATGATATGTATACATCTATATATTGCTATCTCCAGCACATATGTATCTCTCATATGATGAATATAATGCTTTTAATTTTTAATACTATTCTAATATATTTTCTCTATTTAGCTGTTCTTTTTCTTGTTTCTCTTATGCTCCCTTTAGGTTTTAGTTTCCTTGACTGACTGAAATTTTGTTTGCTCTCCTATCATCTTGTACTTATTCCTTCACTTAGGTAGCTTATTTCCAACAAACTGGTCCATATAATAAATTTTGTTATAAATTAGAAACGTCCATCAAAAAAACGTACACTGTGAGTTAGTCTATGATGATCTATAATAACAACAATCATAGTGAACTCTTACATTAAACGGCCATCACAACTATACTATGATTACCTTAGTGGGCTCTTTCACCCCTCGTTACATCTGTCGAGAGGATTACAATACTTTCTTGATTCTGGATCAATTTGTTGATTTTCCAAGAAGCAATGGCGTCTAAGACTCTCCTCTCGAAGCCAATATGCCAACGTAATTCATGACATGAGCAATCATTTTCAATGAATACAAATCTCAACGTCATCCTTTTATCTTACTTTGTGACAAGTAAATTGTTATTAACCTCACTCATAATCCAATGAATCATCACAAGGCTTACCACATTGAGATTCAATTACATTACATTCTACACCTCCAAGCTCAAAGCAAATGTATACCATCTTTATTCCTTCCCCAAATCAACTTACAAATATTTTTACAAATCTTTTTTGAATTCACCCCATTCAGGTTGGTATACCAGAGTATGTACAACTTAGGACACAAATGTTTATGAATGACTACAAAAAAATAAACAAAAAATAAGAGTTCAAACCCTAAATTGATATTTAGGATTAGCAAATACTTTCGAGACAATAAAAATTAATATAAACTCTATGGGTGCAAAACCCCATTATTCTCAAATCTAGAAGTGCAAATCTCAAATTGCTGACACATAGAGAAGAACGAGGGCTTTAGGAACATAACCAACCAGTAAATAACCTTTACAAAACTATGTATCATATATTTTTTAAATAAAAGAATTCAGAGTATCTAGTAAAAGCCATTTAGATATTTAGATTTTTTTATTATTAAAATTTGTTAATTAAATTTCTAATAAAATTAAAATTATTTATTCATTTTAATAATATTTTCTAATATATAAATAACTTCAACTCTGAAACAAAATTTCAAAACATTCAAATTATATAAACTACACAATCCAAACCTATCATCTCAACAAATTTCTGCATAATTTTAAACAAACTTGACAAAAAAAATATATACGAAAAAGCATAAAACAATGAAGCTACACCCATTATATCATATGCAATACAATACAGGGAGGCTAGTATGGGGGCATGAATTCTCAACATTAGCTGTGGGCCCTGCTATGCGTATCCTGCGCCACTGAATAATATACGCTAACTCGTCAGGGGATGCACCATGTGTCCACCAACAGAATTTGGGCAGCATTGCCTGTTACAACGATGTCTCCAATTCCCTGTTACAGAGCGTCAACCCAACCCATGTAATAGACAGATCCTTCTTACATGATTTTCCACGCCTTTGATTTATAATGGGCGTCCACATCCTTGTTTCCAATTCCCTGTTACAGAGCGTCAACCCAACCCATGTAATAGACAGATCCTTCTTACATGATTTTCCACGCCTTTGATTTATAATGGGTGTCCACATCCTTGTTTCCAATTCCCTGTTACAGAGCGTCAACCCAACCCATGTAATAGACAGATCCTTCTTACATGATTTTCCACGCCTTTGATTTATAATGGGTGTCCACATCCTTGTTTCCAATTCCCTGTTACAGAGCGTCAACCCAACCCATGTAATAGACAGATCCTTCTTACATGATTTTCCACGCCTTTGATTTATAATGGGTGTCCACATTTGGTGAAATGTATGAAATGCATTGACCTCGTCCATATTTCAAAGCTGTTACATACTCATCCACACCTGGCAACTTTGATATTTATTTAACATTATATATAGGTCGATTTTCAGACTAAAAACATAAATTAGGTTAACTAAATTTCTTAGAAGTTTCTTGCCGGTACTCAAGAAGAGCATTGACAGTGCTGGGTCTGGTCAAACTGTAACCTGAATTTAACATTGAAAAGCAATCACCAGCAGCAAAGTGCAATTTGAAATGCCCAGATTCCAATAGCAAACTTTATTTTAGCTGGAGTGGAAATAATAAAGATCCCCTTTGCTTCCAAAAAGATTTTGAAGATCCAAATTAAATTTAGTTAAAAGGTCATTCTCGCTAGCAACTCTTAGGAACGGCCAGTGTGTTCATGAATTAACTAACATCTGAACACATCAAACTGGCCATTCACTTTCAGAATCCACATTCAATTTTCTCTGCCAAAAATAATTTCTGAGTAAGTTGTCACTGAAATTGCTAAGGATCTGAATCATCAAATTGTATTATTATTTTTAAGAATAATAATTTAGTAATTAAATATGTATTTGGGGATATGATATTAATGGTGAAAAAGTTAACAACCCACCTCAATTACTCAATCTATATAGTTACTTGACAAATCATATTATTATAATCTGATCACTGTAGATTAAAAGATAGGCTCCTTACACTTTATCAGGGAATTTGTATTATTAAACAGATTCTAATGAGACTTTCCTCATTAAAATTGAGTTGTTACTAGAGCATGATGAAACTCCTTAACACGCCTAACATAAACACCCACTGTATGAGGTCGTAAACACCTACGGTATGAGAATGTTGCAATATCTTAACATGTTAGAAAAAACTATGGGAAACCTCATCATTAATATATATATATAATAAAAATTATAGAACTTCACCATCGAACCTCTTATTTATATATATATATATATATTAAAACTCACCATCATCCCTCTTAGTAGTACCTGTCGTCTCGGCATGGACTATAGTAATCGGAAACGAAGAATCTAGTATTATTTGAGTTGTCTTTAGTTCTGGCCCATTAGCTATAAGCAAAGTTTTTAGAGACATATTAATTTATCATGTTATTTGGCCTCTTCCCGAGGACTGAAGCTAGACCAAAGCTAAAACAATAGGTTATATTTTTGTTTGTTTAATATTTTCAAACTTGTAAATTGTTAATTTTACGTGTGTTTTATGCTAGAGAAATTTATTTAATTTCTTTTCCATATTAGCAATCACATCAGCATAAAGTAAACTGCAGATAGAACATAAATATAAATCGCAGAAAACAAGCTAAGACAAGAGAACACAAGATGTGGCGCAAGCCAAGGACAAACCCCACAATGTGTGGGGAAACCCTTGATCAATTCTTCTTTTATGTTCTTCAAAGTTCAGTGGAGAAAGAGAGAGAGAGAGAGATAATACATTTACAACAGAAGTCAACAATTTGACTTATCTAGATCTGAGCATAGATCATCTCCTATAATGATGAGATCAGTTGATGACATTTTTCTTCAACTGATTCTCCAAGGTGACTCCTTCACCTATCATCGTGCTACATCTGGTCCTCTTGCTGCACCACTGCATACTGCACCATGCTGCACTAAACATGATAATCATCATGTTGCCCATGTCTACTATCTTATTATGCTGCCCCTCATGTTCATGATCTTATAATGCTGCCCATACTATTATGCATCATCATCATGCTGTTGTCCTTACTGATGTGTATTATCATTATGCTGATGTCCTTACAGATGTGTCTTATCATTATGCTGCTGCCTCTGGTCCATGTATCATTATGTTGCCCATGCACATGATCTCATAATGCTGCCCATCATGTTGTTGCCTTTGCCTTCTTGTTGCTTCATCATGCTGCAATAATTTTCTTTTGTTGATATCAGCCTTAGCTGCTTGTTATGGCTTGCAGCCTAGCAAAGCAGCTAGGCTATAGAATCCTCCACGCAATCACATAGTGCATTGGTATTCCTTTTGACAGCTACAGGTTACCATAAGGGCCAGATCTCTTTGATTGTAGCTAGACATTACCATAAGGGCCAGATCTCTTTGATTGTAGCTAGACATAATTATAGTAGCTAGATCCCAGGACCTGTGTATAAATGTTTCCACAACTGCGTATAAAGTTTCCATCCATGAGTGTGTCTTGTTGCATATAAAGATTCATTGGTAATGTTGCCTTTGACTGCATCTTTTCCATAGCAGTTTCTATTGCTTCATTTATCCAAGAGGTATGCCCAAAATGAGATAGAAACTTCGCTTTATCATTTAAATATTCAGATCATAGCTATCCCGAGAGTAGACTAGCCCAAATTCTAATGCGCTGAACCCTAGATCTGTTTCATCGAAATGTTGATTTTCTTGACTTTTGACTGCATATAAATATTTCTAAGAACAGCGTATTCATGAACAGCGTCCAAAGGTCTTCATGAACTGTGTTGGATTAAGTCTTAACAACTGCGTGGAGTGTCTTCATAACCAGCGTATATATGTCCAGCGTACATAGTGTCTTCATAACCAGCGTATTAAGCACTGCGGCTAGATTTGAGGTTTTCATGTTGTTCATAGTTGCGTATGTATCCGTTGAATGTTGTCCGTATATCTTCATAGCGTTTAGGGCATTTACGTGATTGTGCGTATATTGTGATATAGTCATGGCAGCGAATGTATAAATATTCTTTATTGTTGTACATATAGATGACAGCGTATAAGTGCCTACGGAACAACGTCAAAATTGTACTGCGGCTTTTCCAACGGAGCAGATACGTTCACTGTCGTGTAATGACTGTCTCCATGCGTATGACTTGTCTCCATGGTCAGCGTAAGAAAAGGGCATCATCTTGCAGCTAGGGTTCCTTCTAGGCCAGTGTATTCTTTTGGTTCTCTCTTTCTCCAAAAACGCAAGACTTGGAGAGGAGATCACCTCAAGAATACATGTCTCAAATGACTTCAAGTCCTCACCAATTTATACTAAAATGTGGATGATGAATAGACACGTCTATTGGGCTTCTTGAGCCTACGTAAGAGCTGGTCGGCTTGATAATAATTACATAATCAAAATAAATTCATATCTCCATAAATACTTATTGGAATCGGATGATCTTTGGATCAATCCTACATCTCTCAACGAGAGGGATCCAATAAAAATGTCAGCTGCCATAGATAAGCTGACCCACATGGAGTTTGTACCTAGTTGCCAATTTAACACTCCCTCTCAACTAGGGAGAACTCCATCCGCTAATCCATAATTCCAACTGTACTATCTCTGCCATCAGTGCCCTGCACTGCTCGGCCCAGCTCTGTTAGCTCTACTCTACTCTGCTCAGCTCTGCTGGCTCTGCTCTGCTCTGCTCAGCTCTACTGGCTCTACTGGCTCTGTTCTGCTCTGCTCAGCTCTGTTGTCTCTGTTGATTCTGCTCTGCTTTGCTCAACTTAGCTCTGTTGAACTATGAAGAAGAAGAATTGATCGAGAATGTCTCATTCCATTCTCAGTCTCAGAGTGTGTACCACTGGTCCCAGACCAGTCTCAACCAACCCAAAGTCAGCGTCATAGTTTGGTACAACTCCTACCACTAGTCTCAAACTAGTATCATTGATCCCAGACCAGTGGAGGTCATCCTAGCATAGGGAGTACAGTAGATACAACGATGCATCCATCGGTACTACTCTAGTCCCTAACTTCATTTCCCTGCTCATTGATCAGATGAGAGGTACTTCCCATGAGTCCCAGACTGCATGGGTAGGATGCCTCGACAGGGGGAACTAATCAATCTTGTCCTCACAGGAGAACACATCAATCCTGCTACAATCGCCATGGAGAACACATCAATCCAGACCTCACAAGGGAACACATCATTCCTGCTACAATCGCCATGGAGAACACATCAATCCAGGCCTCACAAGAGAACACATCAATCCTGCTACACAGGAGAGCAAATCATCCTATTCCACGAGAGAGTGAATCATCTTGTCCCACAAGAGAGTGAATCATCTTGTTTCAGTGCGCACCACCAAGGGAGGGTGAGTCACCCTGTGGTTGTATGTTGCTCTAGTAAGAACCGCAAGCCCTCAGAGCTCCAAGAGCTCAATGTATGCAACATGCAGGACCCTTGTACAAGGGTTTCTTGACGACTCCAAGTCGTTTGGGAAGATCACAGATTAGATCTTTCCTCGGGGCTATGACAAGGTGTATCGACCTGTACATCATCTTAATGCGGTGGAGCCTCCTTGGTCATCAACTTACCATATCCTAGATAAGGTAGTATCTGATGTCTATCTGTTGGAGCAATTGTCGAATATGGGATTCCTCAATAATCGAATCACAGTGGTATGTGATCAAAACAGCTCACTGAAGAGCTTCCCCAACCAGGCAACTTCATACGAGATCATACTCATAGATATGTATCCAGTCTCGGCGGTGCTTATGGCAACTGACTTCTGCTTCCTGCTCATCCATTATATCAAAGCAGAATCCAAAGAGAAACAGCACTAAGAAGTGCTCTAGTGATCCTCCACACTACCTGCCTAATCAGCATTCGAATAATCATGCAATTTCATATTTCCATCAGTGTATCTAAATCCATCAGAGATTGTGTCCTGAAGACATCTCAGAAGATTCTTGGCACCAATCTAGTGAGGCTCAACCAAATATGAGCTCACACTCAAAACATATGTTCAGACGAAGGTTCACCAAGAACATCAATGCAAATGAGTTTTAGAAACTCAGAGGCATTTCCCAAATCAAGTCCGACATCACTACCATATAACCTGTGGAAGTTAAGATCCTCGAGGTAGTCACAGGCTAGCAGTTTATCTTTCCACATTTGGAATCCAACTCCCTCTGTCTTCTACAAATGAGAGAGTTTGCACCTATCAGACATAGGTGTCGGTATGAGAGGTCTATCTTCCACAACCTTCGGATGGTTTGGATAGATTTCACTCCTAGTGAATCTCAGCTTCATCAGACAGCTGTTGATCCTCTCATACTATGCTCGAGGTGTCTTGCTTCAAGCCATAGAGGGCTTTCTTCCACCTATTTACATGAGATTCCTGTTCATGAATCTCAAACTCCACGGGTTGTTCCAAACCTGTGAACCTGTTGCATGAGGGGGATGGTCCCCTTATAAGATTTTCCTTCGGTACATCTCAGACATGTACCTTCATGCTCCTTTTGAATTCAGGCTTCCCTGTCACCATCTGACTCACAGACCTCCGGTGCTATGTGTCAATGGACTTCCTGTAACTTAATACAACCCTGAACTCAAAAGCATCTTTGAAAGTTCTATTTTTAAACACGTACCTTTCCATTGACAAATGCTACCTTAAAACCTTCAACTTCCATTCCTGGGGTTCCTTGCTTCCTTAAAGAGTCGGTCGTGTCCTTGATGAGCTGCATCTCTGCCATTCAGACACTCCTTCGCATAAGGGCCGAACTTATAACCAAGACATCTGCCTTTCCTTCCACCCTTAGATCTGAACTTCCCAATGAAGTGATCTTTAGGTAGGCCATCAGAAGTTCCACTGCGCCATTTTGATAATATGCGCTGCTTCGATTTCACCCTATGTGAGTTATGAGGAACCCATTGATCCTTCCATCTTGTCCCAATTGTCTTTGGTGATTGCCCTTTCACTCTTGCTTGGGCATTGTCTTCACCTCAGCTCTGATACCATTTTTATTTTAGGTATGTTCTATGCTAGAGCAATTTATTTAATTTCTTTTCCATATTAGCAATCGCAACAGCATAAAGTAAACTGCAGATAGAACATAAATATAAATCGCAGAAGACAAGCCAAGACAAGAGGACACAAGATGTGGCGCAAGCCAGGGACAAACCCCACAATGTGTGGGGAAACCCTTGATCAATTCTTCTTTTATGTTCTTCAAAGTTCAGCAGAGAAACAGAGAGAGAGAGATAATACATTTACAACAGAAGTCAACACTTTTACTTATCTAGATCTAAGCATAGATCATCTCCTATAACGATGAGATCAGTTGAAGACATTTTGCTTCAACTGATTCTCCAAGGTGACTCCTTCACCTACCATCGTGTTGCATCTGGTCCTCTTGCTACACCACTGCATACTGCACCATGCTGCACTAAACATGATAATCATCATGCTACCCATGTCTATGATCTTATCATGTTGCCCTTCATGTTCATGATCTTATAATGTTGCCCATACTATTAGGCACCATCATCATGTTGTTGTCCTTACTGATGTGTATTATCATTATGTTGATGTCCTTACAGATGTGTCTTATCATTATGCTACTGCCTCTAGTCCATGTGTCATTATGCTACCCATGTGCATGATCTCATAGTGTTGCCCATCATGTTGTCGCCTTTGCCTTCTCGTTGCTTCATCATGCTGCAATAATTTGCTTTTGTTGATATCAGACTTAGCTGCTTGTTATGGCTTGCAGCCTAGCAAAGCAGCTAGGCTATAGAATCCTCCACGCAATCCCATTATTTGTTGCGTATAGGGTTTGTTGTGTTAATGGTCTCCTGACACCTTCACATAGCGTATTGGTATTCCTTTTGACAGCTACAAGTTACCACAAGGGCCAGATCTCTTTGACTATAACTAGAAATTATTATAGCAGCTAGATCCTGGGACCTGTTTATAAATGTCTCCACAATTGCATATAAAGTTTCCATCCATGAGTGCGTCTTGTTGCGTATAAATATTCATTGGTAATGTTGCCTTTGACTGCGTCTTTTCCATAGCAGTTTCTGTTGCTTCATTTATCCGAGAGGTATGCCCAGAATGAGATAGAAACTTCGCTTTATCATTTAAATATTCAGATCATAGCTATCCCGAGAGTAGACTAGCCCAGATTCTGATGCGCTGAACCCTAGATCTGTTTCATCAAAATGCGGATCTTCTTGACTTTTGACTGCGTATAAATATTTATAAGAACAGCGTATTCATGAACAACGTCCAAAGGTCTTCATGAATTGTGTTGGATTAAGTCTTCACAACTGCGTGGAGTGTCTTCATAACCAACGTATATATGTCTAGCGTACATAGTGTCTTCATAACCAGCGTATATATATCCAGCGTACATAGTGTCTTCATAACCAGCATATTAAGCATTGCGGCTAGATTTGAGGTTTTCATGTTGTTCATAGCTATGTATGTATCCGTTGAATGCTGTGCGTATATCTTCATAGCATTTAGGGAATTTACGTGATTGTGCGTATATTGTGATATAGTCATGGCAGCGAATGCATATATATTCTTCATTGTTGTACATATAGATGACAGCGTATAAGTGCCTGCGGAAAAACGTCAAGATTGTACTGCGGCTTTTCCAACGGAGCAGATACGTTGATTGTCTTGTGTAATGATTGTCTCCATCGTATGACTTGTCTCCATGCTCAGCGTAGGAAAAGGACATCATCTTGCAGCTAAGGCTCCTTCTAGGCCAGCGTATTCTTTTGGTTCTCTCCTTCTCCAAAAACACAAGATGTGGAGAGGAGATCACCTCAAGAATACATGTCCCAAATGACTTCAAGTCCTCACCAATTTATACTAAAACGTGGATGATGAATAGACACGTCTATTGGGCTTCTTAAGCCTATGTAAGAGCTGGTCGACTTGATAATAATTACATAATCAAAATAAATTCATATCTCCAGAAATACTTATCGAAATCAGATGATCTTTGCATCAATCCTACACCTCTCGACAAGAGGGATCCAATAAAAATATCAACTGTGATAGATAAGCGAACCCACATGGTGTTTGGCCCTAGTTGCCAATTTAACATAAATACTACAACCTAAACTAATGTTAGCACTATTAGAGGACATTAAATGTTAGCTCAGCTCTTAGGAACATGCTGGTATATGCCAACATATAAGCATTCGCAAGTTGTTGGCTACTGATCCAAATTGGATCCATGAAAAATAATCAAAGCACCATGACTGTATCAAAACAGGACAGACTTCAAAAATTCATAAACACAGAGCGATCAGGAAGACCTCTAAACAGTGGTAGTTGGCAGCCAGCAAGGAACGACGAGGACCTCGGTCAAAGCGCGTTGACCGAGGCCCATGGAGACCGCGCAAGAGGCGAAACTGGCACTTGGGAAGCCCGGATTGGGAAAAGGAGGTCGTTTCTGATGCACAATTAGCGCATAGGCTAGGCAAAATCCCTCGAGAAGGAAAGCCCCGAAGCGCTCGGTCGCATGGAAGCCAGGAAAACCTTGGGGAAAGCGCTAAAGGCTAAAGGCGGGACCTGCTCTCCAAAACCGGCGGTATATCGGGGGCACCCTTGGGCGGTAAGCGGATTTGGAGAAAAACAAGCGATTCCATTCAGCTCCCGACACGTGGCAGGTGGAGGAGAGAGAAAACCGTCGTTCATCGCAAGCTAACGGCCGAGCAAGTCAACCGCGCGAAATGAGCGAATGACGTCAGATCTGAGGGCTCCAAATCTAACGGCTGAGATTATGCCCGATGAAGGAACCGGATTTGACAGGGGATTAAGACGCGATATATAAAGATTTGAGGTCCAATTTGACCGTTGAGATGGCGAATGAGTCATGCAACAACATAACTGAAGAACCGAATCGACGAGGAAAAGTTGGCGCAGTTCGCGAGAGGACAAGTGGCCACTCCCTGTGAGCCATTGATGATGATGCAGAGACAGGAAACTCCAAGTGAGCAGCAGGGGCGGAAGAGGAAGCGAGCAATCATGAGACCGATTGGCTTTAAAGCCATGAACAGAGACAGAGAACAAAGGACACCGAGAGGAAGAACTAGAGAGAAGAAGACGAAGACAGAGAAAAGAAGAGACAGTGAAGCAAAGAGCAGAAGAGACAGAGAGCTGAGCTGAACTGCAGCATAAGGCAGCATCGAGCAATCCCTGAGAGGATCTGTTGAGAATTGAGCACCACATTGGGCTCCTCCCCTTAAGACCAGAGAGGTCAAGTGCTAGTAAGGAAAAGAGTCAGTGCACTCTAGTGGCTTGAGGAATCCAAGAACCACCCTGCCAAGCAATTTTGTTTCAGGAGACTCAAATTGAGCTCCTCATTGTAATTCTCTGCTTTAAAGACACAATAAAAGAAGGCCACCACTGAAAGCTGGACCAGAGACGTAGCCCTGGAGGATAGGGTGAACTCCTTATTAATTGTTGTGTTCTTGTATTTGCTTAATGTGTTTCTCTATTGTTTTCCATTTCCAGTGTCTATGTATTTTGGAATCTGATCGATCCGTTGCCTAAAATAACATAGACACACACCAACACATGAGTCTGTAATACCTTCATTCAATAATTAGTTAACTGAGGTCACTCAAGAGTGATTTTCAGATCAAGTGGTATCAGAGCTTTAGGCTGTCAAGGTTAGACAAGCTTGTGTTGGTTTAGCTGTGAATGATCACTAGATCAAAGCTCAAATTAGGAGAAGGAGAGTTGGTCGAAACTAATCCTGAAATTGGGAGAGTCTATCCTCGGAAGACAATGTCAGAGGAAGGTTCAATGGGGCCAGACATTTAATTCATAGAAATTTTCCTAGCCATAAAGTCCATGGTAGAAGAAATGTATAGGGACTTTAGAAAACATAGGATGAAGATTCATCATGCTCTAAACAAGACAAAGGAGAAGATGAGTCTCACTTCCATGACCACTCAAAAGGAAAAGGGAAAGAGGAAAGCTTTCTCACACCTCCTAACAACCCTGAACATAAAAAGAAAGCATCTTTGATCAAGCTAGATGTTAAATTTGATTTGCCTATATATGATGGAGAGTTAAATGTAGAAAAGTTGGACAATTGGATTAGACAAATTGATGTTTATTGCAGAGTATAGAACATCGATTCAGACAAGAGCAAGATTCAATTAGCAAGCCTACGCCTAGGAGGCACTGCCTTGGTTTGGTGGGAAGGCAAAACCCAAGTTGGTATTAAAAGACATGGTAAGACTATCTCTGTCTGGAGTGAATTTGTTTCTGCATTCAAAAAAAAGTTCTATCCATTGGCCTACATGCAACAAGCCATGATGAGTTGGCAAACTCTTCGGCAGTTGAAAGGGCAAAGTGTGCAAGGGTACACTCAAGAATTTAGAAAGAGAGCATTGATTCTAGGAATT
>APFE031081640.1:6309-46996 GCA_000404065.3 Pinus taeda | reverse complement strand
TACACTCCATTACCAGTTCCTTCTCACCCTTGGGAAAGTGTTTCCATGGATTTTGTTGGGGGACTGCCTAAATCTAGGAAAGGTCATGATTCTCTATATGTTGTTGTGGATAGGTTCAGCAAAATGTGTATTTTGATACCTTGTAATAAACAGATTACAGCTGAACAAACAGCAAAACTATTCTTTGAACATATATGGGTTCATTTTGGATTACCCACTTCCATTGTATCTGATCGAGACACCCGATTTGTGGGGAAGTTTTGGTCAAGTCTGTGGGAACTGATGGACACCAAACTGAAGAAAAGCACAGCGTTCCATCCACAAATTGATGGCCAGACAGAAGTAGTTAACATGACAGTGATCTAGTTACTCAGAAGATATTGCAGCAAACATCCTAAGCTTTGGGATGAACATTTGTGTTATGTGTAGCATGCTTACAATAGAGCAAAACATTCTTCTACACAGAGATCTCTTTTTGAGACCTGTTTTTTTTTCACACCAAGGTCTCCTTTGGATTTTGTCTTTGGTAAAGATACCACAGTTGAGGGACACAGTGATGTGGATAGGGCAACTAGGTTCATTGAACAAATCCAAGAGATCCACCAGGCAGTACAGGAACAACTAGAAAAGAGCCAAGCCAAATACAAGGCTAGGCATGACAAGCATCGGATGGAGCATAGTTTTCAAGTTGGTGACCAAGTATGGTTGTATATCAGCAAAGACAGGATGCAAGGTGAATGTAAAAACTTAAAATCTATCAGGTATGGACCTTTCAAAATACTTGAGAAGATTGGTGAGAATGATTTTCGCCTTGATCTACCAGCTTACATGCACATCTACTTAGTCGTAAATGCAGATTTCTTGAGATTGTTTGAACCTTCACTAATTGAGGATCCCAAAGAGCAGAGTCAATTTCCTTCTATTGATGACCTGCTACCTGAATATCTTAATGAATTGCAGGAAGACACAATTCTGGACAGGAAGGTGAGGACGACGCACAAAGGAGATGTTGAGTACCTCAAAATTGGGCTCAAAGGTTCAAAGCTGAGCAGTGCAAAGTGGATACAGATTGGAGAAGTGAGACAATTGCACCCTCACTTAGTCGATGCTTGAAAACCAACTTTTGGTGGTCCAAAAGCCTTTTCAGTGGGAAGGCCGTGATCTGAATTGGATCCATGAAAAATAATCAAAGCACCATCACTGTATCAAAACAAGACAGACTTCAAAAATTCATAAACACAGAGCCATTAGGAAGACCTTTGAACAGTGGCAATTGGCAGCCAGCGAGAAACAACGAGGACCTCGGTCAAAGCGCGCTGATCGAGGCCCATGGAGACTGTGCAGGAGGCGAAACTGGCACCTGGGAAGCCCGGATTGGGAAAAGGAAGCTTTTCTGATGCGCGATTAGCGCATAGGCTGGGCAAAAACCCTCGAGAAGGAAAACCCCGAAGCGTTCGGTCGCATGGAAGCTAGGAAAACCATGGGGAAAGCGCTAAAGGCTAAAAGCGGGACCCGCGCTCCAAAACCGACGGTATATCAGGCGCACCCTTGGGCGGTAAGCGGATTTGAAGAAAAACAAGCAATTCCATTCAGCGCCCGACGCGTGGCAAGCAGAGGAGAGAGAAAACCGCCGCTCATCACACGCTAACGATCGAGCAAGTCAACCACGTGAAATGAGCGAATGATGTCGGATCTGGGGGCTCCAGATCTAACAGCTGAGATTGTGCCCGATGAAGGAACCAGATTTGACCAAGGATTAAGCCGCGATATATAAGGATTTGAGGTCTGATTTGACCACTGAGATGGTGGATGAGTCATGCGACGACATAACCGAAGAACCAAACCAACGAGGAAAAGCTGGCACAGTTTGCGAGAGGACAAGTGGCCACTCCCTGTGAGCCATTGATGATGACGCAGAGACAAGGAACTCCAAGCGAGCAGCAGCAGGCGATCCGACGAGGGTGGAAGAGGAAGCGAGCAGTCATGAGACCAATTGGCTTTAAAGCCATGAACAGAGATAGAGAACAGAGGACACCGAGAGGAAGAACCAGAGAGAAGAAGACGAAGACAGAGAAAAGAAGAGATAGTGAAGCAAAGAGCAGAAGAGACAGAGAGCCGAGCTGACCTGCAGCATAAGGCATCATCGAGCAATCCCTGAAAGGATCTGTCGGGAACTGAGCACCACATTGGGCTCCTCCCCTTAAGACCAGAGAGGTCAAGAGCTGGTAAGGAAAAGAGTCTGTGCGCTCTAGTGGCTTGGGGAATCCAAGAACCACCCTGCCAAGCAATTCTGTTTCAGGAGATTGAAATTGAGCTCCTCATTGTAATTCTCCGCTTTAAAGACACAATAAAAGAAGGCCACCACTGAAAGCTGGATCGAAGACGTAGCCCTGGAGGATAGGGTGAACTCCTTCCTAATTGTTGTGTTCTTGTATTTGCTTACTGTGTTTCTCTGTTGTTTTCCATTTCCAGTGTCTGTGTATTTTGCAATCTGATTGATACGTTGCCTAAAATAACATAGACACACACCAACACATGAGTTTGTAATACCTTCATTCAATAATTAGTTAACTGAGGTCACTCAAGAGTGATTTTCAGATCAGCTACACCACATGGCAATTTCACCGTACATCTATATTGCATGTGAGTGCATGTTTGTGTCGTGGCCCAGGCAGGTTACCGTGTGACGGTAAGCTGGACTTGCTTCCATTACTATGTTACTGCGCAGGTTCATTACTACGTTACTGCGGCAGGTTCACATGATCTGCGTTTCAAAAAACCTTTGCATCTGGACAGTTATTTCTATAAAACCCATGGTGCAGTTCGGCTTCTGCTGCCTTCAAATCCAAATACGAGGGCCTTAAGAATACAAACAGCATAGGCAGCAACAACAGTTTGATCATTTGGCTTGCAAATAAAACCATGATTTTAATAGCAACAGTAAGAAACTAGATGATTCCTTGCAGTCACACGTGTTGGCAACCGGTCCGTGGACGTGTACCGGGCATTTGCTATAGATGAGTGACAAATCTGTGGGCTAGCAAACCAGGTTCAAGTCGATGAAATCTCTTAACCAGCACAAACCCCACAAACCAGGTTCAGGCCGAGGAAAGCTCTTAACCAGCACAATAAACTGTGATAATTGCTCTTAACCCAGGTTCGAGCTGAGGAGAGCTCTTAATAGCTGCATACATAGCTGCATAGTTGCTTACATGGCTGCGATACTGGAAATATGGCAACATCAGTTTCGACATCAGTTTCATCTGAATAAGGTAATCATGAACTAAGTTGTTGAATTTAACTAAGTTGTTGAATTTAAACACTGACATGCAATCTATGTTTTTGGAAGCTTACCATAGTCGTTAGAAGTTTACCGGAGTCATTGTCCATTAGAGTCATTGTCCATCACCTAGGTAACCTGACTAAGCACCACCACATGAGTAAGCACCACCAGCACAAGCGTATGTGGTAGGGTGATATCTATCTGGTAGGGTGAGACAAATAGCTGAACCCATTATGCAAAAACCATTTTCAAATGAGCGAGGATGCTACCTTGGATGCTGCTATCCTTGCTTTTGGTATTGTTGACTCGTGTATGCATGCTTTGTTGGACTAATGATTATCATCTAGCCAATCTTGGGGAAGGAACGTTTGTGCCTGCCTGCAAAATACACGAAGGCGCCCATGCTGGTTCAGACAAACACCTTAATGCAGGGCTACTCAAGGATCCGATGGGAAATTCTTGATGCTCTAAGAAAGCTCATGGACTATAACATCACACCCAACTTGCCTCTCAAAGGAACAATCACCGCCTCAGGGGATTTGGTTCCCCTCTCCTACATTGCCGGATTGGTCACCGCTTGCCCCAACTCAAAAGCCCTCTCGCCCGACTGCGACCTGTTGGATGCCATGGAAGATCTCTGAAAAGCCGACTTCGAAAATTGGCTAGGATGCAATGTTCCACCAAGGTTCTGGGACGAAGGGGCGAGGGAGCGAGGAGGCGCAGGAGCGGCCTATGCAAAAGCTCCCCACCATTTTTTAGGAAACATGGGGGAGCGTCAGGGTCTTAAAAACTTATAAATATAAAATATAGTTTATTAATTGAGTCCACTATGACAATTGGGTTTGAATTGAAAAGATGCAAAGCATGATCATTGATATGAATATCATTATCTAAATTTCTAATATCATATAAATTTAAAATTCTAATTTATAATCATACATCATAAACTAAACAATCTATTACAAAATTCAATCCCAATTTTACCCATAATAATCAAATCTAATGTTTTCTTTTAGACCTGCAAGAACAACTTTATAAAGCACAGTGTGAAATTAAGGATGAGCCACTTAGCAATACAATTTTTCTCACAAGCCATGGCAATCTTCCCTCAAAATCCTTAGCTTCTTACGGGATTAAAGGCCATGCGGTCTGAGCGGGCATTGCTTCAAACTTTCAAGAACGGCTGCTGCATAATAGCATAACTATATTCATTTCAAAATCTCCAGAGATCTTGACAATTCTGCTAAACCAAACACATATATTAAGTCAGCGATAGAAATCGTTGTATCTATAAAATCATCAAAAATACAAATATAGTGCTGAGAAGGGAGCATCTTCAGTCAACCACTTTCTTCCAACGTGTATATACATTCTATATGAAAATTTTACACACCATTTTGTCAAATGAATACGCACATCCTGGAGTTTATGTATATATATTTGGAGTGATCAAAATATGGTGTTTTCCAGCAATATAGGAATGTGAGTGACGTTATTTAAAGAATATGAGGGTGGTGCGTGTACTTATACCTTGGAGACTCTGGTATCTAGAAATATTAACAATTATATTACTTATTAGTGACGGGGTTGAGCCGTTTCTTCATCCTGCAACAAAACATGCTCTACATATGTGAGATTAGGATACGACTTGATGTTGGAATCTTACACTCTGTCATAATATCAACCTCCAAAACATTAGCAGTGGAAGATGTAGACGGGAAACGACCCCCTTCATCCCCCTTTTTGGAAACACCCCCTCAGGATAGGGAAACGACCCCTGGCACGTCCCCCTAAGTTTCCTCATTTTTGGGAGCGTGGGGAAACGACCCCTACTCGTCCCCAAGTCCCCGGAGTGCGAGGGAGCGAGGAAACTAAACCCCTAGGGGGGGGAGTCCCCGTGGAACACACCTAGGATGGCTCGAATAAACCCGGGTTGGGAGATGAAATGAAACGGACCTAGACCTACTTGTTGCTTCGAAGTTGCGACCTGAAGAGAGGCGGAGCCATGAAAAGATATGGCTATGGCACGAATGATAGGAAAGAAAACGTGTAACCTTACCCAATGACATCTGTCAAAATGCATGTCGAAATATTGTCGTAGATTGAATGCACTTTATTTAGTACTTGTCTTCTTTTATAAAATTATAAGTTATCAATAGATTATAGATCTAAATATAGATTATTAATTTGATTAGATATCCATGATGCAACCACGGGATTACTACCTCTTGTATGTGCTGTGAACTTCATTTTTAGCGTTTTTATCTTTTCAACTACATGCTCTACATGGTCTCGACAGGATTCAGGGGAAATCATGGATGGGAATCTTTTCAAATCGTGTTGAACAGTCACGGAATACTCTCTTCTTTGCTAGCTGTGCAAAGGAAGTTGCGACTAGTGCACATGTCAATATAGTTATGTCAGACAAGGCATTATTGAAGCACTTGCAAAAAGAAGTGGCTAGGCTTGAAAATGAATTACGAGCCCCTGGGCACTCTGCTCCCTCTCAGTACACTGAGGCTTTGCTGAAGGAGAAAGATCTCCAGATTCAGAGGGTCTTCTTACATTGTTCATTAATTATTCTGTGATGTTCACCATGTTTACTGTAAACCTAACTAATCTACGCTCTTTATTTGAACTAGTCAACTTTGTATCCGTGTGGATAAAATTCAATGATTCTTGCTCTGATGAGGGGTTTGATGTCGCCTAATATTCTAAATGGCCTAAGAGATCAACAAGCTGACTCAACAAAGAGATGCTGCACAAAGCCAATTTGAGGACCTGCTTCGGAGCATTGCTAGCAATCAAGGGTCAAGAAGATGGGTAACTAGTTTTTTTCATCTCTTGAACTAGATGTAAGCTGTTCTCAGCCATTTTCAAGAATGCAAAACTTATTTCTATTTCTCTTTTTTGTGTACTCAATTAATCCCAGTCACACTTTTGCTTGGAAAATAAACTCTTATGAAGATGAATGTGCAGTGTCGGATGTATCCAGCACAGGGCATGATATGGGTTCAGATGACTTGCAATTTCCTAAACTGCATAACTCTGACAACTGAACAGTGAGTCAGACAAGCAGTGAAATTTTTTATCAGCAAAGCATTCAAAAACATCAAGAAGAAGCTCTTTTACAGTCAGAAGAATTTCAACAATCCTCAGCCTCCACACCCGAGAAGCTTCCTGTTAGGGAGTCCACCTCAAATCCCCTACTGTTGGTTCAAGAAATTAGAAAGTTGGAGTATCTGTAGGAGGATCTTGGTAAGGATGCTAGTAGAGCTTTGGCAGCCCTTCAGAAAGAATTCCAGTGCCTTGATATCGCTCAATCAGGTATATCCAAGAAAGATACAGCATCGTCTGTGACAGAGTTTAGAGGAGAAATTTGAGCGTTGTGTTCAAAGGAAGAAAATTCAAGCCCAGAAGAAACTGCTTCGAGAAGCCTAGTAGATACAACGCTCAAGGAAGAGATTTCAAGACTGAATGGCTCAGGGGATCTCCACAAATTAACTGATACTGATGCAACAATTGCTGCATTGGAAGAGCAGCTTCAGAATGTGCAACATTCCATTGAAAATCTTGTACTTCCTCTTCCCAATGAGGTTAGATTATCGGATTTTAGTAGAGATCCACAACTAACAAGGAGTAGAAGTTGTATAGCTGAAATAATGACTAGCCCTCCATCCTCTCCCTCTTCTTGGGTGACAGATAGTTTTGGGCATAACGAAAACACTCCACCAGAAACAGCTGGTTGGAAGAGACCCGGGAGCTTGAGGAAGAATCTTTTTCATAAAAATGAGGGTAAAGAAGGCAATGTGTTATCCACAGACAACACTGAAATGCTTGAACGAAGTGCTTCTTTTGACATAAAAAATATTAAGAATATGTTCAAGGTTGCTGCTGAAGAGAATATTAATAATATTTGCTCTTATGTCACCGAGCTCAAAGAGCGCGTGGCCAAGCTTCAATACCAGAAGCAGCTTCTTGCTTGCCAGGTAAGACTCCAAACTGTTTGCTCTTTAGTACTTTCGAAAAAGAAATCTCTGTTTGATTGGTTAAAACTTAAAAGGTTTCTTTATATCTTTTTCTATCCTTAATTTCAGCACAAGATTCTTTTGAAGTACAATCCTATTATATACAGTTTCAAGTCTTAGGTCTTTCTGCATCTTGCTTGATGTACATTGTACTGGCTGGGGGATTTCATAAGTTATATCATATTCTCTCAGTCTCTGTGAAAGCTTTAGGATGCGTTCACATTGGATGCTCACGTGAAATTTACCACAACCATCCTTTGCTAGAGTATTGTGTTTCATTTGTGGCGTTGTGAGACAACTCTGGAAGAGATCTCACATATATCTAATTTACTTAACATGTAAATGTTCTAGGTTTGGCTTGTTTTTTTTCCAAGAAATGGAGTGGAAAGATTACAAAAGTTTGTTTTTGATTTTTTCGTTTGTTCCAGAGTCCTTTTTAATTTGTTTGAAAGGAGGGGCCATGACAACATAATCTATATTTTATGCAGGTGATGGAACTGGAGACAAATGGAAATGTTCAGGATGATAGAAATGTCGATGATGTGACTCTCGATCAGTCATCCAAACTTGTACAATCACCTTCCTCCTGGCCTTTGGAATTTGAGAAACAGAGAATGCAAATAATTGAACTCTGGGACAACTACTACGTCTCCTTAGTTCACAGAACTCATTTTTTCCTACTATACAAAGGTGATCCTTCAGATGCAATATACATGGAGGTAGAACTAAAGAGGCTGTCATTCCTTCATAAACATTTCTCTCACAGGGCTGGTAATAGCCCTGCTCACAATGACGATCAGACCACTTCTCTGGCTTCTAGGTAAATCCCTTCCCTTTTTTCAGCATCTATATATTTGATTATAACAGCCTCTGCCACTCATCTTATTGTATTGTGTATAGATAATATAATATGCATGATCTTTTAATAATTCTGCCTACTGTTTACACCAATCCGTATGAACAATAAGTTGTGGATTTTGCAGTATTCGAGCTTTGAGGCGTGAAAGAGAAATACTGGCTAGGCAGATGCAAAGGAAATTAAAGGCAGCTGAGAGAGAGACCTTATTTTAGAAATGGGGTGTTGTCCTGGACACAAAGCAGAGGAAATTGCAGTTGGCTCAGAGAGTATGGACAGATACCCAAGATTTGGCCCACATCCAAGAGAGTGCTAATATTGTTGCTAGGCTTGTTGGATTTTGGGAACCGGGACGAGTATCAAAAGAGATGTTTGAGCTCAGCTTTACACCTGCGAAGAACAACCAGATGTTATCATCTTCTGGGTTCCAAGCCATAGCTCTATAGACCTCTGGGATCGATGGAAGATAAATTGAGGAAGCGCTTCTGATGCACTGTGTTCTGTAGAGCTAAGACACAGGAAAAAGTAATCAGGTGTCATTAACATGATTGGCAAACACAGATTTCAAACCTGTATTACTGAAAGTGAAACAAAAAAAGAGAAATAACCTGCATGGAAACCTGTATTACTGAAAGTGAAACAAAAAAAGAGAAATAACCTGCATGGAATGGTCTGAGATCTCTTATTGCAAATAAGAAACAATCCTAACCTACTTGCTTTACCTTTCTGGTGGTGTTTCTTTTCTTAAGCCCACTCATGGCAGGGACTTGCTGCCATGCAGCTTCTCTGGTTTATATATAAACTTGACTATCAACCTCGAAATATATATACTGTTATTTATATTTATATAAACTTCACCATCAACCCTCTTATATATAAACTTCACTATCAACCCAAAACACATATATGAAATAACAATATCTAAGAAATATCAAATAACAATACCTAAAAATTCAACCTATATGAGGCAGCCTTATTGGTAATTGTTTTCATAGTGAAAGCTTTGGTCCTGAAGTTCCCGTTCAAGCCTAGTGGGTTAAAAAAAAAAAAAAAAAACCCTCGTGCATAAATTAAATTCAACATGATTAATAGTATTATTTTAAAAATAGCGATCTCAATATTATTTATTTATTCTATCTCTAATAATAACCTACAACAGTTCAAAAGATCAGTAACAAATTACAATATAAATTGAAAATAATTCCATTTTAACATGCAGTAAGATTGGCCTAAATTCGCCATCGCTGGACATGTTAACCTAAATTTCGGCAAATCTGTCAACAAAGCACATTTTCGCTGGCATTGCTGCAGAAACCCAAAACTCAAAACTCAGATAACAAAAATATCAACATCTACCTGAAGGGATTCAGCGCCTTCGCCGTATCTGCTATAATGAATTGCTTTCATGGATTTACCCTCCATTTTCAGCTGCAATTGGATAAATTATACACCAAATATAGCCCGAATACTAGCCGATAGTTGGATAAATTAAATTTCAGCATGCCTTTTCAGATTCTTCTGCACGGTAACCGACCGTTTAATTAAAGTATTAGGAACCATTTTTGGTAGCTTGGACATTATTTTAAACCGTCCATCCGCAGAGTTGAATTTGCTTCGAAAGTTGAATCTAAAATATTTGGATTGTTTTTCCGCGGGCTTCTAATATATTTGGATAATTTTTTTAAATCATCGTAACTTTTTTATTGGTTTGGGATTAGAGCTGTTTCATAAATGTATTTACATCGTCTCATTTCATAGGTAGATATTTTTCTCGGTCAAAGGTTTTTTTCGGGTTTGCCAATTTAACACCGCGTTGTCGGAAAAAACCACAATTTCACCTAACTGAATTACAGTAGGATTTTGACATGGAAATTTTGGAAAATTGGGTTATAAATGTGAAGTTTTAGGTATTGAGGAGTTGTTAAGTTTTAGGTATTGAGGAGTTTTCGATGCTACTGAATCTATTTCTTAAAAAAAAATAAAGGATTTAAACCCTCTCACAATTTAACACTTTGAATTGTTCTAATAGGTGATATGAGTGTGTCTTAATCCAAGTTATTTTCTCATTATCATTAATTTTAAATAATTTTTTTCCGGTTTTCTTTTTCTAGTAATGTTTTAGTTGGCTTTTTTAAAATTTGAATAAGCAAATAGATTATTAAATTGATTATTTTAAAAATTAAAATATGTTTTATATTTGTCAGTATTTCATGTTTTTATTTAGTAAAATTAATGATCTCATTGAGGTCTTTATATTTTTCTTTGATCACCCAACCAAGGAGGGTCTTCATTTGTTAATGAAGAGTGATGGAATTAAGGTATTCATTGTGCCATCTCCTCTTGTGACAAGGGTCAAGAAACCAACTAACAACTTCAACTTGAATTTCGAAATAGGCCTAACCATCATTGGTGGTTAAGGCTTCCAATTGTTGGATTTTCACCTGAATTACAGGAATAATGGAATGGAAAATGACAGCAACAAATTGGGCTTGAGTTTGAGCTCAAGGCCCACCCCAAAGGCCACAACCTCCAGACCCCCAATGAGAGGACTAGGCACAACTTTCGAGGAGCATACAAGACATGAGACTCTTCATTAACAAATGACGACCCTCCTCCACTAGGTGATCAAAGAAAAATATAAGGACCTCAATGAGATTAAGGTTACCAATTAAAAACATGAAATACTACATTGTGAAAAATATAAAACATAGAATGCCTTAATCCCATCGAAGCAATTGCTATGGTGCATCTCATAAGGTATCTAAAAAGAATTGAGCAAATGGGAGTAGATAGATGGCCTAAAGTTATCTTCAATGAAGGCATGAGTGAAAGAAAGAAATCATGGATGAGACAAAACAACAAATGGATGAAAAAAATGGAATATTTACCTCGATGAATGTCCCACAAATAGTAAAGAGTTAAATAATTTTGTTATAGAGAAGTTATGCAAGTGTATATGGGGAAAAGAGTTGGGTAGAAAGAAGAAGTGCTATGTTCAGGAATTCAACCCCAGTTGTGATCTCCAACAAAAAGAGTACATTGGAGATATCATTCCACAGAGAGCAAAGATTCTTATTGTTCAATTAAGAACTAAGTCGCATCAACTTCAATGCAAAATGGGTCGATGGAAAAGACCTAAAGAAGCTTGGGAAGAACAGGTGTGTACTTTTGCACTTCTGGGGTAGTGCAATCAAAAAAACATTTCATTTTGGAATATGATGCTTTTAGAGACATCAAAGATAGTTACGAGAGTATGTTAACATCGGTTCCTTGGCATTGTCTTTTCAATGAGGTGATTGTTAGAAGGTGGGGTCAGCTCATCATTAATTTGAGTACGAAAAGGATTGAATTATAAAAGGCGAAAAACAGGGAGGTTGGTGCTCCCACAGACTATTTTTAGTCTCGTGGACGTTAAAATTTCATTCATTCATTCATTCTAATATACCCTAGAGGATGTAAGGATCAATAAACCAAGATATAATCAACCTTGATAGAGCTTAGAGGGGAATTAAGTAATGGGCCTAGGCTAGGACCGGGTGAGACAACAACCACAAAGGGAACGATATCAAGGAGAAGCCCCAGGTGATAAGTGAATACCGAACAAACAAGAACAACCTCAAAGTTTCCAATGCCACCTAATAATGTACTCTAACTCATCCAGGGATGCACCATGTGTCCTCCAACAGAATTTGGGTTGCATTTCCTGTTACAAGGATGTCTCCAATTCCTTGTTATAGAGCATCAACCCAACCTATGTAATAGATAGATCCTTGCTACACGATTTTCCATGCCTTTGATTTATAATGGGTGTCCACATCCTTATTTTCAACGATTTAGGCGTTTGATGAAATGTATGAAATACATCGGCCTCCTGCATATTTCAAAATTGTTACACCCTCATCTGCACCTGGCAGCGTCGATAATTATTTATTTCAAAATTGTTACAACCTCATCCGCACCTAACACCTAGCACTATTGATAATTATTTAACATTTTATATAGGTCAATGTTTCAGACTAAAATATAAATTCTGTTCACTAAATTTCTTTGAAGTGTTTTTTCGGTACTCAAAAAGAGCATTCGCTATGTTGGATCTAGTCAAATTATAACCTGAATTTAACATTGAAAAGTAATCAACACCAACATAGTAATTTGAAATGCCCAAACTTTCTTTTAGCTAGGGTGGAAATAATAAAGATCCCCTTTGTTGCCAAAAAGCTTTTGAATTTCAAAATTTTATTTAGTTAGAGGTCACTCTCACTAACACTTGGAACGATCAATGTGTCCATGAATTAACTAAAACCTGAACACATCAAGTTGGACATTAACTTTCATAATCCACATTTAGTTACTCTACCAACATCAATTTAGGAGTAACTTAGTCAAATTGCAGCTTCGTCTAGGGATCTGAACTGTCAAATAGATTGGGAGGGAGGTTACTTGAATTTTAACAGTGGCTATGGAATTTGTGTTATTAATTTGATTCTTCTAAGACTCTCAATCTCTCCTCATTCAAATTGAGTTGTTGCTAGAGTATGGTAGAAATCCTTAACACGCAAAACATAAACACCTACGCCCATTCCAATCTTTGAACAAGTTAGAAAAACTAACTCATCCTTCAAATTATCTAGAACCTCGCTATTAGTCCTATATATATATATATTATATATATATATATATATATATATATATATATATATATTAGACTTGAACCTAGTGTGTGGAGGTTATCATTAAATCTTCCCAACCGCTTGGAATATACTCGAAAGATTTAATGATAACCTCCACACCTAGGTTCAAGTCTCATTGATATGACTATGTATAGTTATCCTGAAACATGTAGTTTATCCAAAAATAGTATACTATGTACCTCTTCCATAGATTAAGCAGTGTTATCTCATTTCGCTTCATAGTTATAAATTCAACATTGTAATTTTTTATTATTTGAAATTTTATAGGGCGTTGACAGTTGCATTGATAGCGTTAATTGTAAAATGTTGAATAAAGGCACCGACAGATAGATTATCAATGCTAATTTTTTAATTTGTTGAATAAAAAGTGCTGATAGTTGGAGTATCAACACCAATTGTAAAATTTAATTTTTTTAATGTCAAAATCAAAACGTTGACAAATTCCATGTCAGCGAAGGACCGAGCGAGCTCTGAGAAATTAATTGTTAGCGTGACACTCTATTTTACTCTGTTCTTGTAGAACTTAATGTGTAGATTCAATAATGTTCATGAAATTTACTAACTCGCAAGACTTTAAGCTAATCCACTCTTCCGCAAAAGTTAATTCACCATCTAAAACAAGAATCATTGACACGCAAAAGGAAACATCACTCATGCATAAAGATTTATCAGGGGAAAACAACTGCTCAAAACCCCTTATTATATGTATTGCATTAATCAGAGAATAAAGAACAAATACAATGCTTGCTCAAGCTTGAGCACACCCTACAAGTGTATAGTCTATCCCTCTACCTGACTAACTGAACCTAGCCCAACACTTAGCCAATTTCAATCCTTCCCAAGCTCCTATTTCCTTTTTTTGTTTCCTTAGGAAATTGCCCCTATTTTTTAGGAATTCAACGCCAAGGAATTACGCAATAGCCTTAGGTCAATCTTTGACTACATGCACCACATGTACACATGGGAATATGCTACAACTGATAGTACACTACCTTGGAATCTCCATCTCAATTGGGTAACTCGAATTCTTTTCATGTAACAATTATTTTGGGTTGATTGATCAATTAATTGGTTGATCACTGAGTGTGGATGAAGTTACACATCCACAACTTAACCTCCATTAGTTCTTCTGACAATTTGAACTAGTTAAAATGACAACAACTCAAATTAAATGAAAAAGATTGCTACAAATTAGCAATCAATCGTGTAAAATTGAACTCAAGAATCTCCAACTTGAATTTACTGAGTTAACTAAGTGACAAGAGCCATGTCACCTCAGTTAACTACCTCCAAGTATTCTGTTGAAATAGAAATTTGAATTTTAATCTAATTTGACCAAGGTTAAGTCAAAACTAGATTTTTTTTGCATTTTCAACATTCCCTCTTAGCAAGAAAGGGATTATCAAATGTTTCTATGGAACTCAAATTTTCCTCTTGACAAAGCCTTTGTCAAAATATATGCATCTTGTTCCTCTTTCATAATGTACTGCATCAACATAGTCCGCCTCTGCACACAATCTTGTAGATGGTGATACCAGATGTCGATATGCTTGGATCGATCATGAAATATAGGATTCTCAAAGATTTTGATACAACTTTGATTATCACATTAAATCACAGTAGGATCCATCTTCTGACCAAATAACCCAACAAGAATCTTTCTCATCCAAATAGCCTCACATGTTGCTTGACTTGTAGCTTTGTACTCTACTTCTGTTGAGCTAAGTGCCATAGATATCTACTTCCTGATGTACCAAGAAACTATTGTTGACCCAACACTGAAAATTCCTCCTAAATTGCTCTTCCTGTATGATGGACTCCCCACCCAATCTGCATTTGTGAATACTTGCAGCATCACTTCCTATGTCTATTAATACCAAACATCAAACTGAGTAGTGCCTCTGAAGTATCTCAACACATGCTTTGTTGCCTTCTAATACAGTTTGTGTAACACCCTCCTCCCACATTTACCCAAGTAACCAGCCAATCAGGGTAAACATGTGATGAAGAGTTACTATGATATGATTCAACTCCCCATGTGTTAGTTAAGGAAGTGGAATCGACAGAACACACTACACAGACCTTCCATAGATACTGCATAACCTCAAGGATCCATCCAAACCTTCTAGGTGACCAACCCCTTAGACAAACTAACCTTTTACTGCATTAATCCCCCAGTCACTCCCATGACATGGGAATGAGTGTGACTGGTACCCTCCACTCACCCCCACAACATGGGTATCTCTATGACCAAGGACTTTCCCAAGCAGTTTTGTGCCTGCAACTCCGAATTTTATGCCACTTTTCAGGCCCAGGGCTCAAGTCACTTCCCAAAACTCCATGACACTTCCAAAAATTAAAGATAATAGAAGAATAATGATACAAATGCAATTACTTGAACAAGGACTTGACTGGACCCCTACTAGCCATGATTGGCATTTTGTCAAGCATGTCACAAAGATGCATTATATAGGTCCTAATAACAGATCTGAGCATAGGGGTCTCATACTTATTTGAGAATCGTCAAGAAGGATTGATGCCTTCTCACATTAGTTGCATTATCATCTATTAGGTCATATATTCTTTGTACATTCGGTGATTAACCAAAACATGATGAGAACCATGCATTTCCACTGTCATAAAACTCATTCTTAACTAACATATAACCAACAGAAATATCAAGGATATAATATCCATATAAACCACATATGAACAAGTATATTTACCCATAAAATACCAAGGAGAAAGACAAATCTTATTGATGATTGCATAAGCTGACCAGGTATGTGACTTCCATGAACCACTCGACCGTAGACTAGGTTGAACCAAATTTGTCGTTTAGCCAGTCACCCCCATGCCATATTCCAAGCATGAATGTGGGATCTCATAAAAAAAAAATCAATCAAAACCATTCAGAGCTTCCAGAGGCCCAACCACCTCAACCCTCAACCAATCATTCCACCTCACAGTTGGACATCACTAACCCTCACCAGATTGGTCTCTGCCTAAGTTGTCCAGGGCTCCAGAGCATTTTAGTTCCAAATCGACTTCCATGACTAGTAACTCAACCCATGACTCTTGTTGGGTGCCATAGCGTTTGTCAAACCAAGGCTCCAAGACTAGTAACTCAAACAATAGTTGTTGTTGGGCTTCAAAGCATTTGTCCAACCAAGGCTCCAGGACTAGTAACTCAACCCAAGATGTTACAGGGCTCCAGAGCGTTTGTCCAACCAAGGGTCCAAGACTAATAACTCAACCCAAGTTGTTACGGGGCTCCAAAGTGTTTGTCCAACCAAGGCTCCAGAAAGTAATAACTCAACTCACAACCAAAGGAACATCAACACCAACCAGAAAACAAAAGTAAACCCACAACACCATGGCTATCTGGGAAATGGAAAGGCTAGGAAAATCCACTGTTAATCCAGGCAATCCTCCATGCCATTGAAAACTCATAACAAAGAAACCACATGCATGTGCTATGCATGCCAAAACTATCAAGGAAACCATACATGTAACTCAACACCTGCAAATAAATGTAGAAATTCCTTGTAGATTCAAACTGCTACTTGTAATTTTCTAAAACAATAGACTTGAATCTACTCTACCCATCAATGTAAACAACTAAATGATCGTGAAATCATGAAGAATACAAGAGAAAGAATTCAATCAACACATTAACATAGTGATTTCCTAGGGAAAGACACAACTAAAAACCCCTGCTATCTGTATATTGCATTAGTCAAAGAATTTGGATGAATACAATATAATTTTCTCAACCTTGAGCTCAACTTGCACAAGTATTTTCTATCCTCTGCCTGACTGAATGCTTTTGGCTAATACTTAGCCAAATTTCCAAGCCTCCAAGCTCCTAATTCCTTGTGATGTTCCTCAAGGAATTAGCTCCTATTTAATGGGGAAATTCCTCAATTATGAATTGTGTAACCCTCATAGACATTCCTTTGACTGCATGCACCATCAGTTTAATTTAGATGATTTTACAACTGATAGTACATTGTCCTTGAACTCTAATCTCAACTGGGTCTTTCTTTGATCTGACATGCATGAGTTAATTATGAGTGAATCTTCAGTTTACTGGTTGATGACTACATGTTACACGCCATTATTGCAGGTTACAACCCACTATTGTAGGTTACACCACACTACCACAGGTTACACCCCACTACAGTAAGTTACACCCCACTATTGTAGGTGACACCCCAATACTCCAGGTTACACCCCACTATTGGACCTCCCATTAATTCCTCCATTAGTTGGAACTAGTTTAACTGACTTTAACTTAATTAGACTGAATTAAATAATTACAACTCAAAATAAACTCAATCAGTGCTCCTAATTGTAGGAGACACTCTACATGACTCTAGTTAGATCCTCAACTCGAATTAACTAAGCTAACTAAGTCAAGTTAACTTAGTTAACTATTAGAAGTTGTCATGAGATGTGGAAATACAACTTAATTCCCAATTTAATTCAAAGAAATATTAGATTAGGATTTTTTCTTGATGTTATTTTTAACATTTCTTGTTGTTATTTTCAACACTCCCTCTCAACAAGAAAGGAATCCAGCTCTATCTCGATCTAGTACCTTTGGAATTTTCTTCATGTAACTCTTGTCACTGTTGTTGTTGCTACTGCAACATTTGCAACCTAGAAAAAGCATCCAAACAAAACAAATTGAATCAACTGTGTATGTAACTATCTACTGGGAAAACTATGTTGTTGCTAGATGTGCTACCGAGCCTCCTGCTCTATTGTCAACAATGCTCTACACTCCTCAATATTTGATTGATATTGATCCTCTTGCTACTGAGTATTGTGGGCCCCTATAGCAAGGGTGATGATCCATGAGACAAAAAACGCCTCAATGGATCCTGCCCAAATTTCTGAAACTCTTGGACTAAGGATTCATATCACCCAACCTCACACCTAGAGGTATGGCTACATGTGCTCCCTCTACCCACTTAGCTCGAAATCCCGCACTATTGGAGGTCTCTTCTTGAGTGGATGTCTCCACTCAGCCTCCTCTCTGTTTCTCCAATTGTGGCTACTCCACAACTTGTTGAGGCTGCTTCTGAGGCTATTTTTGAGGCTGCATCTGAGGCTACATGTTGAGAGGTAATTCATGCTCCCTCTCAACCACTAAGTCTCTAAACTTTGCCTTTCTCCTCAAGGATTTGCATGCATCTTGTACCTCAACTGCATATAGTTTCTTGACTCATACACTGATCTCTTTAACTTGTCTCGTGACGATGTGTCTAAGGAAAACCTTTCCTTTGCTAAAAATCACATCATAGCCATGGTCTTCCAATACCGCAATGGAAACAAGATTCTTCTTTAGTCCTGGAACATACATCATACTTGAGAGTCTGAGAGGGTAGCCAAACGTCCTCTAAAAAGTAACTATACCAATATTGGTCGCACTATACCTTCCATCATCTCCAAACTCTATGTTCTATTTGAGGTCTTTCTCCTCCAAGCCACTGAAGATATCTCTCTTCCCCTTCATATGGAATGAGGCATCGTTGTTGAGATACCACATGTTTCCCATTATAGTGCTTCCCATGCATGCAATGAGGGTGAAACTAAGTTCAAATTGTGAAGCGAAAACTTCACCTGCTACTTCTACTGCAGACTCCTTTTTGTCTACTTGCTTTTGTGGGCATTTCGCGGCATAGTGCCCAAACTCATGACAGTGAAAACACTTGATGTTTGACAAGTCTTTCTTTTTTCCACCCTCCTCACCTTGGGACTGCTTTCCCTTGGCTTTCTTTTCTTTGTTGACTAATGAAAAGTCGTCTTCCACTTCTTTGGATGAGGTCCCATCTCTGATGTTCTGCAAAATCTCTTCGTGTACCAAGTCAGACCACAACCGCTCCCACTTTGGTAACTTCTCCCTCACATTAACTGAGTCATGGTAGCTATGCCAACTCTTGGGAAGGCATAGAAGTGATAGGCTCACTATATCATCTTCAATAACTGTAACACTTACACTTCCAAGCTCATCCTAACATTAGGTGAACTTCGTCAAGTACATCGCTATAGTTTCGCCCTTCTCCATCTTGATATTTCTTAGCTTGTCCTTCAATGCCAGCTTCCTATGGTCACTAGTATTTTGAAACAGGTCTATCAGGGCCTTCCACATTGCAAATGGAGTCTCCTTACCATGGAGGTTCGAGACAATATGATCTTGAACTCCTTCTAGGATAATCCTTCTTGCCTTTACCACACACTTTTTCCACTCTGCCAAATCCTGAGCATAAATTGGCTAGGAATATATTTTTCTATGAATTCCTTAAGCTTGTTGTCTTCCAACACTACCTCCATCCTATCATTCCAAGCAATATCATTTGAACTACCCTCAAGGGCATACTCGAGTCTCAATCTGGAGAACGACATCCTGCTGGCTCTGAAGTATGAGACTGCAAATTCGATTTCTCCTGGAAAAGACAAACTCATATTCTCCTCTTCTATAGTGATTTAAGCTCGATACCATGTAGAAATTTCTACAAATCCAGCTCTGATACCATAGAAATTTCTAGAAATCTATCTTTGATACCATATAGAAATTTCTACAAATCTAACTCTGATACCATAGAAATTTCAATTGTGAATTAAGCTCTGATACCATGTAGGAATTTCTACAAATACAGCTCTGATACCATGTAGAAATATCTAAAAATATAACTATGATACCATGTAGAAATTCCTTGTAGATTCAAATTGTTGATTGTAATTTGCTAAAACAATAGACTTGTATCTACTCTACTCACCAGCGGAAACAATTAAACGATTGTGAAATCACGAAGCATACCAGAGAAATAATCCAGTCAACACATTAACATAATGATTTCCAGGGGAAATCCACAGCTAAAAACCCCTGCTATTTGTATCTTGCATTAGTCAAAGAATCTAGATGAATACAATATGTTTTGCTCAACCTGCACAAGTATTTATCCTCTGCCTGACTGACTACCTTTGGCCAATACTTAGCCAAATTTCCAAGCCTCCAAGCTCCTAATTCCTTGAGTTGTTCCTCAAGGAATTAGCCCCTATTTAATGGGGAAATTCCTCATTATGAATTGTGCAATCCCCATAGGTCTTCCTCTTACTGCATGCACCATCAATTTAATTTAGATGATTTACAACTAATAGTACACTGTCCCTGAACTCCAATCTCAACTGGGTATTTATTTGATCTAACATGCATGAGTTAATTATGAGTGAATCTTTAGTTTACTGGTTGATCACTGCAAGTTACACCCCACTACTATAGGTTACACCCCATTACCACAGGTTATACCCCACTACAGTAGGTTACACCCCACTACAGTAGGTTACACCCCACTACCACAGGTTACACGCCACTATAGTAGGTTACACCCCACTAAAGTAAGTTACACCCCACTACTACAAGGTACACCTCACTGCAGGTTACACCTCACTACTAGACCTCCCACTAATTCCTCCATAAGTTGGAACTAGTTTAACTGAATTTAACTCAGTTAGACTGAATTAAATAATTACAACTCAAAATAAACTCAACTAATGCTCCTAATTGTAGGAGACACTCTACATTACTCTAGTTAGACCCTCAACTCGAATTAATTGATCTAAATAAGTCAAATTAACTTAGTTAGCTATTACAAGTTGTCATGAGATCTCGAATTACAATTTAATTCAAGGACAAATTAAATTAGGATATTTTTTCTTGATGTTATTTTTAACATTTCTTATTGATATTTTCAACAAGCTAATCCATTGTAGTTGTTGATCCTAATGTCCTCTTGCGCTTTCCTGCTTTTCCTTTGCCTTGTTGCTCCAAATTCCAGGTATGTCACACTCCTCCAAGAGTGCTCCAAGAAACTCTAAGTTTCCAAGAGTATGAGAGAGAGAGAATAGAGTGAGAGCTCCAATATTGAACTAACAAAAGTCTAATACTCGCCAAAGCTTGCCAACTAATCCTCATAAGCCTTTTTATTAATGAGGCCTCTAATTTCTTCAATTTTCCATTATTTTCCTTCATTTTCCTCCTCACATGCAACCTGTGAATTTTCACCTTCCTTTTCTCCTATTTTTCCATTATTTTCATAAATAGAATGCCAATTAATGCCCCATGTCTTTCCAAATCCTTTTCCATTTCCTTTGTGTTACACATCATTTTGTCGCATTAAGCAAATGACCATCAGTTTGGATCTTTCGCTATCCACAAATTTGTCCCAAAGCATTCCTCTACACATTTAGAATCCAATTTATCCCAAAGAAAGTGGAATTCCTAGATCCCATGGTACAAAACCTTGTTTTTGGCTTCTCGCATAGTTCCCTAGTCGATTTATGCGCATACATAGAGGATTCCATTAGGAACTATGCATAATTATGCATTGTCCTACACCATGACCTGCAAACATGACTTAACACATATAAAAATAAAAAGTAAAGTCTATAAGAATTGTTGGTAGCATCGATCCCAACCAACAAGCTTCGAGTGGTTTCCAATTCAATCTCGATCCCTCCCATCACGGAGAAACTCCCTCTCTTTGTGGAATCCCTATCCCACCATTAATGGATCTCATCCCTTGGAAAATGGATCCCAAACTTCCCACTCTTGGCCTATAAAGCTAAACCAAGCCCGAGGATTGAGAAGGACTATTGGAATTAGGCTTATGTTGCAAGAATAAGGTTGGAAGGCTATTCATTCAAGGAGACACTTATTCCAAGCTTAATGTTGGGCAAGACATCCTAGTGTGGGTGTTCATTGGTTTATTATGGCTAAGGAAATTGGGAAAGGCAATGGCTAAGGCTTTGGAAAGTAAAAATGGCATTTTATTATGAAAATAATGGAAACTAGGAGAAAAGGAAGGTGAAAGGTCACAGATTGCATGTGAGGAGGAAAATGAAGGAAAATAATGGAAGCTGAAGAAAATAGAGGCCTAATTGATAAAAAGGCTTATGAGGATCAATTTGTAACCTTTTTTCACTTTGGTTTTGGAGTTGTCTCATTATTCTCTCTCGCTTTCTCTCACTCTTGGACACAGAGCTTTCTTGGAGCACTTTGGCATTGGATCAAGACAGGAAAAGGAGGCAAGAGGAAGGAAGGAGAAAGCAAGGAAGAGTGGGATCAAGTAGCTACAACATGATCCTTTGCAGGTATCGATTTGCATGTGTGTTTTCCCTTCTAGATTTGGCATGCATGGTATTGCATGTGGTTCTTAGCTGTTATGGAATGGGTTTTACCACGTGTGACAATGTTTTCAGCCTAGCCTTGCTATTATGGAATGGGTTTTTCCAGGTGTGACAATGTTCTCATGTTTTGGTTGAGAAGGATTTCTGGATGGATTTGAAGCTGAGTGAGGTGGATCTCTAAATAATAGAATAGATGACCTAGTAACCCCTAAACCAGACTGTGGGTTGTGGTAAAGCAAAATTTTGTGTTGCCTCGATGGGCCTAGGAATCCTCGACCGGTGAATGGTGGGATATAGGGTAAAGCCTAGAGATGGGTGCTCTCCATCAGGCCTAGTAATCCCAGGATGGGATGTGTGGTAAATCTTGGAGAGTGGGTCTCGATTTAGGGCCTAGTGATCCAGTGTGGATTGCGGTAAAGCCTGAGAGACTAGGAGACAGGAAAATTCCTCACGGTGTAGGTGGAGAAATCTGGTGGCATCAATGCTTGTTTTGACCTAGTGATTTGGTGGAGATCATGGTAAAGCCTCTTATTCCATGTTTATTGTTTGGCCTAGTGATCCAGGATGGATTACAGTAAAGCTTGGTTTTCTATTGATGAGGATGAGGTGGTTTAGCCTCGGGATGCCCTCGTCGGTTCTTTTGGTTTGAGTCTCAAATTCATGCTCGGAATATGGCATGGGGGTGAATGACTGAAGAGATAATTAGCCTAGCCATTCTATGGTCAGGTGGAACATGGTAGTCCCATCCCGGTTTAGATTTTGCATTCATTAAAAAGAGGTTCTTTCCTTGACATCTTATGTGTAAATGTACTGGTTTATATGTGTATTCTATGGTTGATGTATCCTTGGTATTTCTGTTGTTATTATGTTGGTTATAAACATGTATTATGACAGTGATGATGTATGGATTTCCTCATGTTTTGATTTGTAAATGAATGAATAATGTATCTATTACCTAATAGATGATAATGCAACGAATGATATAAGGGAACAATGCTTCTTAGCAATTCAAATATAAGTATGACACCCCTATGATTAGCTCTGTTGTTTAGACCTGTAGATTACATATTTGTGACAAGTTTGACGAAATGCCTGTCATGGCTAGTAGGGGTCTAGTCTAGACCTTGTCATTGTTTTTCCAAATGCATCATTATTATGTTGTGTAAATTCATTTCTGAAAGTGTCATTGAGTTCTAGGCATTGACCTGGGCTCTGGGCCTGAAAAAGTGGCACAAATCTCGAAGTCGCATGCACAGGTCTGAGGAGAAAATACCCCAGATGCATGCATACCTATGTTGTGGGAGCATCTGGAGCCTCCTGGACGCATGCTTGTCCATATCAAGGGAGAATTTGGGGGTTTAATGGCCTAAAACTTCAGTTGGTCTCAGGGACTAGTTACCTGAGTGGTTGGGTTTGCTCCTGGGAGTTTTGTTGCTGATGTGGAAGGTTTTTGTGGTGTGTTTCCATCAATTTTGCTTCCTTAAGGTCACCTAGGAGGTTGAATCCCATTATAGTGGCCTCTCGTCACATATTTACCTCGATTGGATGGTTACTCGGGTAGATGTGGGGTGAGGGTGTTACATAGTGGTATCAGAGCGGGTTGTGCTCTCTTTGGTTCATATCTAATACCACGGAGTGGTATCAGAGAATGGTTCACCCCTCAAACTGGATGGGCGGTGTGCGTTGGTCATGCATTCGTGTCAGTTTCATGTGGGTTAATCATCATGTGGTCTATATGCTTGTTTCATATGCATGGTGTCAGTGATGGTTGTAGTGATGTCGCCATGTGAAAGAGGAAGTTGTTGTTGTGAAGTGTGTCATCGTGAGTGTATGATTGGTTACATGTTGTTTATGCTTGCGTATTATCAGTGTACATTGGTATGCTTGTTGTTATTATGCATGAGGTCATGGTATGTGTGGTCGATATGGTCATGCATTGATGACTAGACTCTAGCTAGAATGATGGTTATATGCATATGTATTATATGTATATATGTTTTCATGATTATTTTATATATGTATGTTATTGATTTGGATGATCTCGCAGATGATATATCCTCCCCGAATTTTTCTAAGGTACGTGGGTTTATTGTTATTTGGTTTAGCTGACATAGTATGATTTACAAGAAAGAGATCACAAATGATTATTAATATGGTAGACTACTGAGATTCTCCCTATGAATCAGATGAGCAGCGTGGTGTTTGGCACTCTTCTGACTTAGCACAGACATTGAGAAGCTTGAAGGAAGAAATAAGGAGTTGTAAGGCAGACAATGACAAAATCATGGAGGCACAAGAGAAACAAGCAGAGGTTAATGCAATAATCCTTCAGAGTTTTTTAGAATTGCAATGATAGGGGCCACTTCGGATCAGCCATGGGCAGGAGGAAAAAACTAATGGGGAATATGGTAGTAGGTCTCATGGTGGTCATAGGTCATATAAAGATGACATGCTTAGAGATGGAAGATTATTGGATACTCCAGATAGGAGAGGTGATGGACACATGTACTACTCTAGTTCTGGTTCTGATAGGCATTACGATCGTCATTGTTATCATCCTTACATGAAGAGTGATAGGTTATACCTGCCAGATGAATTTAAAAAAGAAAAGCCACCTACTTTTGATGGAGACTTGAAGAGGCCGAAAGATGCAAAGGCTTGGATACTTGGGATGAAGAAGTTATTTGAGTTGCATAATTACACGGATAATATGAAGGCCAAAGTAGCTATCTTCAACCTGGGAGGTAAAGCATATATCTAGTGGGAAGATGTGAAGCAGGTCAGAGACATTAGGACAAAAGAATTGAGTTGGCATGAGTTCAAGAGGATTTTCAGGAAGAAGTACTCGTCAGAAAGCTACTATGACGGTAAGGCCAAAGAATTCTATGAGCTAAAGATGGAATCGATGGTAGATGAAGAGTACACGACCAAATTCCTGGAGCTATTTAGGTATGTATTGTATCTCAAAGATGAGAAAGATAAAGTTTAACGATTTGTCAGTGGTTTTCCATTAGCATTTAGAGATCAAATTGAGTATGATGATCCTCGGTCACTTGAGGAAGTTATTTGGAAATTGAAGCATTGTTATGAGCAGTCGAAACATAAGAATGAATCTTAGTAAGGATGGAAAGGGAAAGATAAAGGTAAACGTAAATGGCAGCCGAAAAGAACAACGCCTCAGAATGCCAAGGAGAAATAAAATGTGGCACCACAAAAGAAGTTCAATGCAGCTAGACAGGGACATGGATCACAGTGGCAACATAACGGTGATGGTGCTGAATAGTTGGAGTGTTGGACATGTGGTAAGGAACACCTTAAGAGATATTGTCCACAAAATCAGGGTGTTAGGCCTAAGATATATAGTGCACAGGAGGCACAAAATGTTGGTGATGTTGGTCAGAGCATTCCTCGTATCTATGCAACACTGATTAACAGGCAGGAAGACCATCATGCATCTATCATTGAGATGGACGTAAGCTTTGTGATCAAGTTGTTTCTATTTTGATTGACCCCAGATCTAATTTTATGTTAGTCTTGGCTTGGTGGATAAGTGTGGTTTGAATAAAGAAGTGCATGTAGAATCTTTGTTAGTGCAGTTGGTTGTAGATACAAAGAAGCAAGTTCATCATTGGGTAAGGTCTTGTGCATTTAATTTGAATGGTATGCCTACCACACCACATTTGAATGTATTACCATTGGGATCATACAGTATTTTGTTGGGCATGGATTGGTTGTGCCTTCATAAGAGCCAGGTGGATTGTTATGACAAAGCCATTGAGTACTTGGATGGAAATGGGGACCCAAGAGTCTTATAGGGAAAGAAGAAAGCCACATCAGGTAAGATGGTGACAGCTATTTAGGCAAAGCGCAGTCGCAAAAAAGGGTGTGTTTTATTTGTAGTGCATATTTGTAGCAACAAAGGTAAGGAAGTTGAGGATGCATATGTTTTGAGCAGGTGCCAAGTTCTACAACAGTTTCAAGATGTGTTTCATGCAGAAATTTCAGAGTTACCACCTCATAGGGAAGTAGACTTCTCTACTTAGTTAGTGCCACAGGAAACTCTAACATCAAAAGCACCATACAAGGTGAGAACACCCGAGTTGATCAGGTTAAAGTTGGAGCTGAAAGAAATGCTTGACTAGGGATACATTAGGCCAAGTGTGTCACCTTGGGGCACACCAGTGTTGTTTGTAAAGAAGAACGATGGTATTATTAGATTGTGCATTAACTACAGGCAGTTGAAAAAAGTGACCATCGAAACAGGTATTCGTTGCAAAGGAATGATGACTTGTTTGATCAGCTGAAGGGAGAAATAATGTTCTCAAAGATTGATTTGAGATCAGGATACCATCAAGTACGCATCAAAGAGGATGAAATTTACAAGATAATTTTTTGGCCCAGGTATGGGCATTATGAGTTTGTTGTAGTTCCATTCGGTTTGACTAATGCCCTAACTACATTTATGTGTTTGATGAATAATGTTTTGTGTCCCTATTTGGATAAGTTTATTATTGTGTTCATTGATGACATATTGGTATATTCTAAAAAGGAAGAAGAGAATTCCAAGCATTTGGCAGCAGTGTTGAGGTTGTTAAGAGAACATTAGTTGTATGCTAAGCTAAACAAGTGCAATTTCTATCAGACTGAGGTACATTACTTGGGACATGTTGTCTCCAAGGAGGGCATAAAAATGGATCTAGAAAAGGTAAGAGCTATCATGGAGTGGGAAGATCCCAGGAATGTGGATGAGGTGAGATCTTTCATGGGGTTGGCATGTTACTAAAAGAGATTCATTAGGAAATTCTCACAAATGCTTATCATATTACATCATTGCAGAGGAAAGGTAAGAAGTTTGAATGGACAGAGGAGTGTGAGGGCAGTTTTGATTTGCTTAAGCAGTTGTTGACACATGCTCCAGTGTTAAGGATCACAGATCTGGACAAATAGTTTTTAGTATGTGCATATGCTTGCAAGAGAGGACTTGGTGGATATGATTGTGAGTTGATATGATTTCTTGGAAGATCATGAAGTAGAATGAAGAAATAAGATGTGGAGGCTTATGCAATCAACTATGAAGAAGTTTGGCTCCATAAAGTGTTTAATAAATTACTTGTCGATATGTTGGATTCAAAATGCATAAATATTGTCAAAGAACTAGGAAGATTGAAGTGCTTTATGATTCAACAGTATGATGCAGAGAAAAGTTGAAAAACTACAACAATGTCTCCATAAAAGAACGGATAGTCAATACATTGATGAATATTTTTGATAAGCTTATGCTTGTGGTTATTTCTCCTTGTTTTAGAGGGAGTGAGGATCTCCTCCCTGGTTGAGAGGGAGTGATGGTGGACACTGTATTCTCCATGTGTCATGCACTATGGCCAGGACTAATAATCGTAAGCCTAGTGAAGGAACTAGTAAGGAAAATCATGGATTGGATAAGCATCTGGGACCAATATTCTTTGAAGATTTGTATATGAGATAAGAATAGTCTCGAGGACTGATATTCTAAGGATGGGTATCCAAGATAAGAGTAGTTCTGCGAGGACATATCTAGTGAACATCTGGATGGGGTATGTGCCTAGAGAGGCGGTGTTGTCCAAATTTATGCCTCCCGACATTGTGTTATGATCTAGTGGAGAGATAGTGATTGATAGTCAAGGCCTTATTATTTT
Source organism: Pinus taeda (assembly GCA_000404065.3). Classification (NCBI taxonomy): domain Eukaryota; kingdom Viridiplantae; phylum Streptophyta; class Pinopsida; order Pinales; family Pinaceae; genus Pinus; species Pinus taeda. Next base: position 19,265 of record APFE031081640.1, on the reverse strand, counting down.
TTATAGTGTTGGTTATGATGATGCTTATCAATCTGATCCCTTATGAGAATATTTCAATTTGAGAGTATCCCATTTTGTCATTATGAATACCTCCCTAGTTAAGAGGGAGTGTTGAAAATGTAACTAGTGTCGATCTTCATAATGTTATGTTAATTTTAGGTATGTTTTATGGTTAGAGCAATTTATTTCAATTTTCACAGTTAGCTCAATATCTTTTCCAGATTAGCAATCACATCAACATTAAAGTAAACTGCAGATAGAATATAAACATAAATCGCAGAAGACAAGCCAAGACAAGAGGACACAAGATGTGGCACTAACCAAGGACAAACCCCAATGTGGGAAAACCCTTGATCAATTCTTCTGATATGTTCTTTAATAGTTCAACAGAGAAAGTACGTTTACAACAGAAGTCAACACTTTGACTTATCTAGATAAGAGCATAGATCATCTCTAAGAAGATGATACATGAGATCAGTTGAAGACATGCTGCTTCAATTGATTCTCCAAGGTGACCCCTTCATCTATCGTTGTGCTACATTTCGTCATCATGTTGCACCTCACTATGCTGCACCATGCTGTACCCATCATCACTATGCTGCATCTCATCATGCTTCATTAATCATGATTGTACCCATCACTGTACTGCGTTATGTGCCATTGTTGCACCATGTTGCCATACTAACCTATGTGTTGGTTGCATCTTGCTTGCTTGTTGTCCCTAGCTTGCATGTTGTCCCTAGCATGCTTGTTGTCCTTAGCATGCTTGTTGTTGCATGCTAGTTGTCCCTTGCATGCTAGCTGTAACATTGTATGCTTGGTGTATTTGTTGCTAAGTACCATAGAACTGTCCCAATGTTAGTTAGTTAGTTAGTTGGCAATTCCGGCAGTTCCAGCAATTTCGGCTATTCCCAACAGTTCCGATAGTTCTGGCTTTTCCCGGTAGTTCCTGATAGTTCCAGCTTCTACTACGTCAGCTTTCCTAACTGTTCCGGCAGTTCTGGCTATTCCTAGCAGTTCCGACTATTCCCGGCAGTTCCGACATTTCCGACAATTCTAACTATTCCTGGTAGTTCCAGCAGTTCTCGACAGTTCCGATAATTCCAACAATTCCAGCTGTTCTCGACAGTTCTGGCAGTTCCGGAAGTTCCCAGTAGTTCCGGCTTTTCCTGGCAGTTCCCTGCAGTTTCGGCTTTTCCCGGTAGTTCCGAGAGTTCTGGAAATTAAAGTTATTCCCATTAGTGCCAGTAGTTCTTGGTAGTTTCGACGATTCCGTCTATTCCCGGCAGTTCCGGCTATTCCCGATAGTTCCTGCTTCTACCCTTTGGATCAGGGCAGCATTATTCCTTAGGATCTCTCCTCCTACTAAAACCCAAACACAAGTAGAGAGGAAGAGATCCCAAGTGTGTTGAAATGACTTGAAGGCCACTTGTATTTATACTAAAACGTTGAGCACAAGTTGGGTTTATTTGGTTGTTGGCCGACCTTGACGAATTGTCCCATAACACAAATAAATTCATATCTCCATGAATAGTTATCGGAATAGGATGATCTTTAGATCAATCCTACACCTCTCAATGAGAGGGATCCAAGAAAAATATTAGCTTCCATTAATAAGATGACCCACATAGAGTTTGGCCCTAGTTGCCAATTTTAACACTCCCTCTCAACTAGGGAGAACTCCATCCACTGATCCTTATGTCTGACTGTACTATCTATGCCATTAGTGTACTGCACTGCTCTGCTCTGCTGAGCTCTGCTTTGCTCTACTCTACTGTGCTCTACTCTTCTGAACCATGAAGAATAAGAATTGATCGAGAATGTCTCATACCATTCTCTACTAACCCGAAGTTAGTTTCATATGAAGAGAGTGTGTCACATCACTCTTATTGGCCTGAAGTCAGTTTTATTGATCCAAGATCAATATCACAAGAGAGTGTCTCAAACCACACATACTGATCCCAAATCAATTTCATTGATCCTAGATCAATGGAGGTCATCCTAGCATAGGGAGTATGGTAGATACATCGATGCGTCCATCGATAGTACTACTATGGTCCCTAACCCCATTTCTCTGCTCATTGATCAAAAGAGAGGTACTTCCCATGAGTCCCAGACTACATGGGTAAGATGCCTCGACAAGAGAACTAATTATCCTATCCACAGGAGAACGAATCATCCTGCCCCATAGTCGCCATGGGAGAACTAATCATCCCGACCCATAGGAGAACTAATCATACTATTTCACAGTTGCCACGGGAGAACTAATCATCTCGGCCCATAGGAGAACTAATCATCCTGTTCCATAGTTGCCAAGGGAGAACTAATCATCCCGGCCCACTGGAGAACTAATCATCCTGTTCCATAGTTGCCATGGGAGAACTAATCATCCTGGCCCACAGGAGAACTAATAATCCTATTCCACATTTTCCACGGGAGAACTAATCATCCTGGCCCATAGGAGAACTAATCATCTTGTTCCATAGTTTCCACGGGAGAACTAATCATCCCGGCCCACAAGAGAACTAATCATCATGTTCCACGGTTGCCACGAGAGAACTAATCATCCTGGCCCACAGGAGAACTAATCATCCTATTCCACAGTCGCCATGGGGTATCACAGGGGAAGGTTGAACTTTTCATCTTGTACATAGCGCACCACCAGGGGAGGGTGAGTCGCCCCGTGGTCGTACGTTGCTCTAGTAAGTACCTCAAGCCCCCCTAAAGCTCCCAGAGCTCAATGCATGCAACATGCAGGACCCTTATAAGATTGTCTCTCAACGACTCCAAGTCGTTCGGGAAAGTCACAGATTTGACCTTTCCTCGGGGCTTTGACAAAATGTCTGTGACCTATACATCAGTCTCAATGCGATGTAGCCTCCTCACTCATCGACTTACCATATCCCAGATAAGGCAGTATCTGATGTCTATCTGTTGGAGTAATCATCGAATACAAGATTCCTCAATAATTGAATCCCCTCTCTGGTTGTCACATAGAATCACAATGATATTCATAATGTGTACAAACAGCTCACTTAAGAGCTTCTACAACCATGCAGCTTCACACGAGACCATACTCATAGCTATGTATTCAGTCTTGGTGGTGCTTATAGCAACCGACTTCTGCTTCCTGCTCATCCATTATATCGAAGCAGAATCCAAAGAGAACCAACACTGAGAAGTGCTCTAGTGATCCTCCACACTACCTGCCCAGTTAGCATTCGAATAATCATGCAGTTTCATATTTCCGGTAGTGTATCTCAATCCATGAGAGATTGTGCCCCGAAGATATCTCAGAATATTCTTGGAACCAATCCAGTGAGGCTCAACCAAATATGAGCTCACCATGCTAACTGCAAAATATATGTCTAGAAGGAAGTTCATGAAGAACATCAACGCGAATGAGTTTATTAAACTCAGAGTCATTTCCCAAATCTGGTCCGACATCACTACCATATAACTTCTAAATGTTAAGATCTTCAAGGTAGTCACAGGCTTGCAGTTTATCATTCTACATCCGGAATCCAACTCCCTCTTACTTCTGCAAATGAGAGGGTCTGCACCTGTCAGAAATAGGTCGTCCTCATAAGGTGCTGGTATGAGAGGTCTATCATCCACAACCTTCAAACAATGGTTTGGATTGGCTTCACTCTCAGTGAATCTCAGCTTCATCTGACAACTATCAATCCTCTCATACTACGCCTGAGGAGTTTTGCTTCAAGCCATAGAGGGCTTTCTTTCACTTGCATATGTGGGATTCCTAATCATCAATCTCAAACCCCTCGGCTCCAAGTATAATACCATGATTGTTTCCATCTCTACCAAATTAGAGAGTACACCCTTCTATCCGATGAAGTGCCTTGAAGCACTACAATCAATAAGCTAGATTCCCAAAGAATCTGAAGGAGAGGGCTAATACAAGATAACGCTTCTTTATCTTATCAAAAACGACATTTGATTCTTCATATTTGGGGCTCCTTGCTTTCTTTGAAGAATCAGCCATTTCCTTGATGACCTACATTACTTGTCATTCCTTTGATCATTGAACATGTCCCTGGAATGATTGTTATCTTTATCAAGAGATGTGTCTCTACCACTCAGACACTCCTTCACATAATGGCTGAACTTATTACAACCAAGGCACCTACCTTTCCTTCCGCCCTTAGATCCGAACTTCCCATTGAAGTGATCTTTAAGTAGGCCATCAGAAACTTTGTTGCGTCATTATGATAATATCCTCTGCTTCGACTTCACCCTTAGTGAATTTGAAGAGGGATGGGGAATCCACTGATCCTTTTGTCCTTTCCCAACTGTATTCAGTGATTACTCTTTCACTCTTGCTTGGGCATTGTCTTCACCTCAGCTCTGATACCATATTAATTTAAGGTACATTCTATGCTTAGAGCAATTTATTTCAATTTTCACAATTAGCTCAATATCTTTTCTAGATTAGCAATCACATCAGCATTAAAGTAAACTGCAGATAGAACATAAACATAAATCATAGAAGACAAGCCAAGACAAGAGGACACAAGATGTGGTGTTAGCCAGGACAAACCCCAATGTGGGGAAAACCCTTGATCAATTCTTCTTATATGTTCTTCAATAGTTCAGCAGAGAGAGAGAGAGAGAGAGTACGTTTACCAACGAAGTCAACACTTTGATTTATCTAGATAAGAGCATAGATCATTCCTAAGAAATGATACATGAGATCAGTTGAAGACATGCTGCTTCAACTGATTCTCCAAGGTGACTCCTTCACCTATCGTTGTGCTGCATTTCATCATCATGCTGCACCTCACCGTGCTGCACTATGCTGTACCCATCATCACTATGTTGCATCTCATCATACTGCACCTCACCGTGTTGCACTATGCTGCACCCATCATCACTATGTTGCATCTCATCATGCTTCATTAATCATGACTGTACCCATCACTATACTGCATTATGTGCCATTGTTGCACCATGTTTCCATACTAACCTATGTGATAGTTGCATCTTGCTTGCTTGTTGTCCCTAGCTTGCATGTTGTCCCTAGCATGCTTGTTGTCCTTTGCATGCTTGTTGTTGCATGCTAGTTGTAACATTGCATGCTTGGTGTATTTGCTACTAAGTACCATACAATTGTCCCAATGTTAGTTAGTTGTCCCTTGCATGCTGCTCTCCTTCGGAGACAGATGCTCTGGTTGTTCCGACAGTTTCGGCAATTTCGGTTGTTCCCGGTAGTTCCAACAGTTTCAGCAATTCCCGACAGTTCCAGCAGTTCCGGATTTTCCCAACAGTTCTGACAGTTCGGTCCTTTGATTGTTCTTCAATTGACGTGTATTTTTTTCTACCATCAGACATCTACCAGGCTTCAAATAGGTCGGCTTTGTGGATGCAATTTGTCATGTATAAGAGCAAAGTCTTGGTAATATGACTGCTTCATGAGCTTCATAAAAACTTCATATCTTTGTCCAGAGAGTTCACAATGCCTCGTTCTTTAATTTTGGTCTCCTCCTTCCAATGAACCAATTCATAATGTCATAGATTTATCTCAATAGCCATAGAATGATATCCCTTAGGTCCTTGAATAAAGTTCCACATAGATGATCTTTGCATGTCTTTTGGATATCTTATCATAATTCTTTCACAAAGTTTTGGTTTTAAATTTCCAGAGTAGATTTATAGATCTCTCGATTCCTTCCAGATTCCATAGAACTTTGATTCTTGAAATTGTCCTAGAAATATTTGAGTTGCTTGCAATGCTACAATTATTGAGGTAACATGACTTGAATGAACTTCAGTGCTTCTTTATTTTTAGATTATTTTATAAATTGATTGCTACTTCGGATCATATGTCACTGATTTGCATGGTTTGAATATTTCAAAGGATGCCTTGGATCTGTCACGAAGTTACCTTCAATGCTTGGTCTAATTATTCTTCTACAAAATTGGATGTCACAATAATGAGGCTTGACATAGTGTTCAAATGTTTCTGATCATAGTTCTTCTACTTAGTTCTTTTAACTTCACATCACAATGCATTTGCCACATAGATGATGAGCCTAGGATTTTGACAAACTTTAGAATTATGTCCTTCAATAGTCTTTCAACTTCATTATTGTTCTTTGTCTTGGATATTAGTCTGAGAGGAGTGCCACAGTAAGCTTTTGGATGTAATTGCAATAATGCTAAAATAAAGTTTGAATTCACCATAGGTTCAGGCCATTTTTCTGTAAACATGTCTACTTAATCTTCAGGAAATTCGTATGCCTTGGATGATTCAACCTTTAAGAATTGAGTCCATCTCGGATTGGCAATAAGTTTGGATGCCTTGTGTTGACCACTACATGTCAACGACCCATAGTAGTACACCCCGTTTTTTGCAAAAGGGATAACGCCTTATCGATGTATTCGTGCCGTACAACTATCATCATCAACTTGACTTCCAGAATGTTATGTAAACCCTTTCTGCATGTGTATAATGTAAATATCTAAGCAGATCCGTGTCATGTATATAACGACCTAGGTAAACCTACTTTTCTAGTGACGATCTCCATTCTGGGAGGTTTTTTGTCTCACTGATCCATTCTCAGATGGTCGATAAAGTTTTCCTCCACCCTTACCCCAAAGCTGTAATGGATTTTGTCGCTAGGATCTTAGGCGAGTCCCAGTGTTTTAGATTGAGTCTATGTAAAAGTGTTTTGGGAATAATCCTAACTATTTGGTTAGGTTATTTTATTACAAATTGTTTGGTCTGCTGGATTATATTTGTGCCGCAGAAATGGGTGGTCGGCGAGGGTCTATTACAAATGGGTTTTCCTCCTTATGATGTAAAAAAATATGAAAATCATGATGTAAAGTGTTTTGAAGGTTGGAAAAATAATTTATCCCTTCATAGGTTAATTAATTAGATTTTCTGGCCAAGAATTAATTAAAGTCCTAAGCCAAAAATTTAATTAATTCTAGGTCCTAGGTAAATTTAAATTCTCCAAAGGAAAAATTTGTCGGTCCTTAAAAATTAAATTTTAAAACATCTCGGGACTAAGGTAAATTAATTATTTTGCTAAATTTTAAACCTTTGATCCCTGGGGGTTAAGTCAAGTCAAATTTTTGGGGAAATTAACTCAAAATTTCAAATTTTTAGTTAATTAAAATGCATTTAATTGAAAAAATCGAATTTCCTCAAGAATTAAATATTTCAACGGATGAGATTAAAAGAAATTTTAATCTTAATCAATGGTCGAGATTGCTTTGACAAGGATTACTCGAACTAGCCGTTGGAAGATTTATCTTTAAATAGGAAGGTCATTTGTGAGTAGATCTATCTGACCTTTGAGTCGTGTGCTTAGCAAGAAGCTCTTGTGTAGTCTTTTTCTAGATAATAAAGAAAGACTTTGGGGCTAAATTCCGCTGGTGTTATTCTTCATGGGAACACTGTAAGAGGTGTTGTTTTCATGCATAATTTTTTCTAAAGTCATTGGTGATAGCTTCTAAAGAGTGATTTGAATACAAATATCTTGCTCAGTCAATGGGGTTTAAATAATAATTTAAATTTTGAACGTAATAGAAGATATCTCTTTTTGTCTAAATTTTATTATATTTTTTCACTCTATTTTGATGGTTGGATTGAGTTTTGCGGGGAAATCTTGATTTTTTAGATCCTCAGGCGTTAGGGGAAGTTTTCAGTTGAACCAGTCAACTCCCGATCCGTGTTTTCTGAAGAGCCTAGCTAAATTAGCTCTGGGCTTATCATAAGATTTAATTTTGTTGAGTTAGCACCTCCTTTAAAAGTTTAAAAATTTATTTTTTTTGTGCAGCTTAATGACAGATCCTTCTTATTAGAGCATGCAGTTTGTAAATTTTGTAATTATTTTCTAACGTGGGTTTTTTTGGGTTTAGTTTTTATCATTGTATATATTGTTTGGGTGTTTTCTTGTTGTCGTACAGCTACAGACCTGAGGAAAAAATCTATGTAGAGTCCAGATCTAGGACCTGACGGGTAAGATCTAGATCTCTGGGGGTTTATCAACATAATTTTCCAGGGATATTATTCAAATTTTTTGCAGTCCAAGGGTTTGAAATTTTTTAAATCTGGAAATTTTTATAAGGGTTCCAAGGATAAATCTGAAGCAAAGGATTCAACATTTTAATCAAAGTTTATGGAAATGTTGTAAAGAGTTTCTGGGCTACCATTTCTTTGCTGATTGGTTTCTTCAGTTTGTTGCCTGGGTTTTTCGGTTGCTGCAAAATTTGATTTTTTTTTTAAAATCCCTTCACAACTCCGTTACTGCCAATTTGTTGTTCCTCATCCTCGAAACCCCATCAAAATCGCAACTCCTTCTATCCCTGCATCCAAGCTGCTCCATTATCTCTACAATGTTCTCTCCATCACTCCCCATCGAAACCCTTAGCTTCTCCCCTCACCATCCACATTCCTCCTATGCTCCTCCCTTTCTTTCTACGTACTACCAAATCGAAACTCCAAATGTTGCACCGTTGACCTGCATTTTTTGTCGTTGTCTAAACCCTCGTAGCTATATCCGCAACCCATTTCCGTTGCTCCATTCCCTGCGTTGTCCCTTATGCTCCTGTCGTTGCCTTCAGAACCTGCGTATCACCCACCCCGTAGCCTTTCAAGCTCTGTCCCGTTGTTGTTACCTGCGTGCAACTCTTCCAACACGCAACCTTCTTCCCTCCTGTCGCCATCATTCCCTTTTATGGAACCTACATCTCCTACAACCTGCACAAACACAACAAAGCATTCACCTTTTTTTATTTATTTGTATATGTGTTAGGGGTTAGGGTTAGTATATTTTTCATTTTCATTTGATTTTTATTTTTATTTTTCATTTCAATTTGTTTTAATTTGATTTTTGATTTCTATATTTTTTTTGTTTTTCACATTTTCTTGTTTTGTTTTTACTTATGATTTTTTTTTTTACTTTGATTTTTTGATTTTTTTTTTTTTTATTTTTATTTTATTTGATTTTGTTTACATTTTATCATTTTATTTTTTTTTTTTTATTTTTTATTTATTTATTTTATTTTTTCAATTAGATTTTGGTTTTTTTTTCATTTATAAAACATTTAAAAATCTATAAAAAAAAAATCTAAACATTTTAAAAAAAATCTAAAAATAAAATAAAATCATTTATGTGACTTTAAAATCCTAAAAGAATTAAATCAAAAGAGGATTTGCGCTGTCACATTAAATTTTACTGTGGCCTATGGCCCATTAAAATTTAAATTTATTAACCTTTTTTATTTGTTTTACTTTGGTCACATTAAAAATTTAATCTCTTCCTTTTCACCACGTTAAATTAATTACCTAAGGAATAACTAAATTGTTAATCTAAAGTTCCTTGGTGTCCTTTTGTGGTATTGATTTACCTATTGGCAAGGCGTTTTGAAAATTATATTGGCTATAGGAGAAAGATAACTAATTCTAGATATGGGTTCTTGAAGAAAATCATTTTTAATCTAGAATCATTGCTTAGCATTTAATTTTTATAATTCTTCATGGGATTTAATTGCTAAAATATATTGCAATTTTGGGTGTTCACATTTAATCGTTCATGATCGTCATATTCATCACATATATAAACTGCTCTGGATAACTTGTTTCTGTTTAGTCTATGGTTAATTAAATATAAAGGCACTGGTGGGTCCTGCACAAAACCATAGGTGGGTCCACCCAACCTAACATAGGGTCAAAAACCAAAATTTTCCGGGGCGCTACCCCGAACCCCATAAAGTGGGGTTACGGGTACCCCTCAAACCCCCTGTTAACTATGTGGAAAGAATATAACACAACCCAACAGACAACACCTTGTATAGTTGATGCCTTCTTCTATGGTCAATCTAGTGATTTTTCACAAATTCAAGTGCCATACAGGATCTTTAATCTTCACACTAATCTCATAGACTTATCTTGCTCTTTCTTTAGAAAATTTGGATGTCGTTCACTGATTTGACACAAAGATACAAATTCAAATGTTATTTTTGCAGAGATGGTATGGTCTAGAATTCGTATTACAATTTTTTAATTCATGTAATCCTTTCAAGTGTTTGATCTTCGATATCATGATGTATATTGCCATAGGTGGCTAACTAGGCTTGCTTTAATTAGCAGAGATATAAAGCCACAAGAACATATTGCCAAATCGACTCTTCATCATCAATTGTTCACATGAAATTTTATTTAGACTTGTCCATAAGATATCATAGAAGAGGCCCTATAATGTAGAGGTACAATGTCATAGTCTTATTCTGAAATTATATTAGTATAGCCACAAAGATTATGTCACATAAATTCATTTTGTTCTTTGATCTTTTTCTAGCTTGAGTGAAGGTATAAATCTTCTTCTTATCCTTTATTTCGACCTTGAAACAAGTTTCAAATGGTAAGAGTGCAAATTTTTTTGAAGTAGCCTTAACTTCAATCTTCTATTGGACATGTGCTACAGATCTTCAGATCAAACTTTTTAGATTACTGATTCAAGAGTATCTTCAAACTACCTTCCTTTCACCTTAACTATGACACCATGTTGAGAAATCAAGATGCTTGTACATTAGGCTATATTTCTCTTAACTCGATAATTACTTATGAATGTTTGTTAGCTTCTTATTAAATTTATATTCTCTTCATCAAGCAATTACAAAAAATGTACAAAACATGAAGATCACAAGAGACAAAGAACATAAGAAATTAGGGCTCTAAGCCAAGGCAAAACCCCTCAAGGAGGAAAACCCAAGAAAATCCTCTTCTTATAAAATCATATAAAAGTGAGATATCCAAGACCAAAGACCAATACCAAGATTGCCACAAAGACCCAAGTCAACCCTCCTCCAAGTCTCCTCTAATCAAATCAAGGTCAACATTGGTCAACCTTCTAGAATCTAGTCAAATCCTGAGTTTTTAGCCTCCTGTAATTCTACGCTTCAAATTTCAAGCCTGGAAGACCTCGAAAAAATTTGCACGTGTGAGCAAAACTAACGTAGAAAATTCTTCTTCCTCTCCTTTGACCTTCCTCTCTCTCCTTTGACATTGGTTGTCTTCTTCTTGATTGGGCGCAGAAAGGATGTGATGTGTGAGTGATTGAATTGATCTCCAAAGAGGTTGAGTTGAATCTATATATACATGTCGAGGAGGGTCAAATAACTGTCCCTAGGGCCGACTTGGTCTTGTGAAGACACTTTGACTTGAAAAATAATTTTTCTTTTCTTTTCTTACAAAAAGTCCAAATGGGACTTGACTCAATTAAATTTCTTTTGAGTCATAAAATACTCTTTTTGACTCAATTGACCCTATAAACATGAAGAACATGCTTTGACTAAAAATAAAATAATAATAATAAATGAATATAATAAATACATCAACGATACATTTGAATTACATTATGAAGACCAACACAAGTTACATTTTGAACGGGGGGAGGAGGGGGGGAGGGCAGGTACCAACCATTCCACTAACTCCCAAGACCATTAAGGAGGGTGGTGGTGTAGCCTGCCCCTCCATGCAATATATGTGTGAAGGCCATCACCTCTCTTAATGACACTCAGGATGTTTGTATAGTATTTCTCGATTCTTTGATTGTTTGGAAAATTAATGTTTGTGGAGAATGGTGAGCAATGGCCGCAGGAGAGCTCTTTTGGCATCTCTACGAGCTTGAATTCTAGAATTGTTGAGGATAATTGCTTGGATGTGAGGGAGTTTGCAATGGAAAATACATAGTTGAGAAGCTTTACTAAGTTTTATCCAACAATTCTCCCTCTCAAAAGCAAAATCTTATTGTTTCAAGCAACACAAGGAAATGGTTCTTGCTCGGAGTTAGCTCATCAAAAAGAGAATATTGGTCTAAAGCACACCTATCTCAATTGCATAGATTCTGACTTTGTTTGGAGGGCTAGAATGACACAGAGTTTCAAAGCTAGTCTGCGGCTAAACGTCTTCATTTACTCTTGGTCCCTTGTAGAGGTAACATTGTGTTCCTGGTTTTGTGTGTCATGTTATCTCGTTATTGATAGTTTATGCATGGTATTGGTTCCTTTTACCCTATCTTTGGTTAAGTCAATGGATAAGTTGGTTGAATTGATATCTAAGGATCCTTTTCATCTAAATTCTACTTATTTTCTTGATCTACGAGCCTTCTGCCATCTTTACTTGTTCACTCTTCTTTCATGACTTTGGTTCTGGTGTGCTAGTATTGCCTTGGCATTTTTTAATTCTCTTGCAGGGGGGGGATACAAATGTCTTATCTATCATATGACATAAGGAAGAGAGGAGAGTCTAGATCCCTACATGCATTGGAATTCTTTGTCTGCAATTCAAAAGAGTAATTGTTGTAGGTTTTGGGGGAAGTGCATTTGTTTCCTTCTCGGGGCTAACAAGGTTTTGTGGTTTATTTGGTTTATCATGCCTCTTCAGAAGGACCATAGTCAATGAGGTGTTAGGGAGTGTGGCTAGACTAGCAAGTCTTGTTCTGAGGCTCAAGCCCAGGAGGCAGATGTTGTTTACAAGGCTGCAATACCTCCAAGCACTCAGACCGATATTCAATAGCTTGAAAGGAATATTCGTAGGGACAAACATACCATCTCAGATTCTAAGCTTCTAGACGAAGTTTCTCAATGGCTCCTAGTCCCTGGGCACATTGGCAGTAGGGGAGATTTGTATATGCATTTAGTTACTCTTCATTGGTAGTTGAAAACATTACTGGGGCAAGTTCTCAAGGAAAAGCATGATGACAAAAATGAAATTATCTCCTTCCTTAATGACATATAACAGAACCAATGGAAAATGAAGAACAACCTTGATGGACTAGAAGCTCGTATGAGCCATATGGAGAAGCATATACAACGCGAATTCAAGCTTCCAATACCCTCAAGCACTAGACCGAACAACCATGCTCTTGTGACATCCTCTTATTCGTAAATGGCTGTATGTTTTGCTTTGTCTATGGTGTTTTTTT
>APFE031081638.1:0-17164 GCA_000404065.3 Pinus taeda | reverse complement strand
GTACAAGTTTAATCACAAAACCAAACATTTTTTTAAACTTTTGGTTTTGTAAGAAATATCGTAAATAATTCTTACATATTGATTTTACTCATAAACATTTAAATGTGATGACATGGTCAAAATAATTGACGGATTTGTTTCTATACCATGTGCAAACAGTAATTATTAATTGCATAAATATATGTCAAGTTTAAATTTGATTAATTTTCTTTTATTCATTTGAAAAACAAAATGCACATATGATTATAAAAAAAATTATGTTTTGAAAGTGTCTTAAAATACAGTAAGCATAAACAGTGCCATGTTATCGGACATAACGTGTTTGACATGTATGAAATTGTGCACATGTTTTGAAATAGTAGTGGGTTACACAAAAATGATTACAACTTAAAACTTGTTTCTTATTAATCATATTCAAAACAATTGGGACAGTAAGCTATTGGAAGCGCAAAAATTCCTTAATTTTTCTCAATTATAGACTGAATTGAATTATACAGGTCGGCTTCAACAAAGATACAGTTCCGGAATTACCAATGATGGTAGGTTGCGTTTGTCAATCTAACACAAATGATATGGTGCTGGATTTCATTCTGTTAAAATAAAATTAAATTAGAAGATAAAGTATCTTTGTAAAACATGTTAAATGACTTGAACGTGAAACATTAAAGCAATATTCACATTCTTTGGTTGAGTGCGGTCAGATGTTGCATTAACATGAAAATCTTCCTAAACAGATAATATGGACTGTCTGGGGGCGCTCGTGATATTTCTATCCAGACAAGCTTCGCATTAAAAAACAATCTCTGCATGTCGATGTCCAAGGATTGCGACAGTTCATAAATTTATAACCATTGTCCTAACGTGGACTGAATGGAAGTCCAAATAATGTACCGATGCATTTGAAAAAGCTTAAAGCGTGGGGAATCTCCTCCAAAGTTTTGAAATCTGGGGAGGAGATGTGAAGTCAATTTGCTTTAAAATAAAGTTCAATCAATGAACTGTCATCACGAGTTGGTGTGGATTTGAATATTTGCACAAACATCTAAAGTAACCCTGCAAACACAAAGCACAAGGGGGGACGTTGTTTATAATACACAGTCTTGTTACTATTATTATTTAAACATTGGCTCCACATTTTTATATATAATTTATCTCATTTAAATTTCGACCGGTGTAGAGTCGCTTTGAATTTAAGAGGAGTTTCACATCTATAAGAAAATTGATCTGACTGTTTAAATTTAAAGATGTCAATATATTCTTGTGGTTGCCACAATATTAATAGATTCAATTCATACTACTAACAATGGATTGAATTCACACCACTAACTTCCATGTATATCTAAATGGCATGATTAAGTCTTGTTTAAATTATTTTTTAGAAAGCTCCATTAAAAATTTACCATGCCATCTGTTAATTGACACCTATGAGGATTAACCATAATGGAAAGACTACAAATGTAACACACACCTTACACATACACTTGGCATAGTAGTGGAAAGGTGTATTTCCTAATAAGATGATTATCCTTTTCAAACCATTGGTAAAGCATGTCCAATTCTAAATAACAAGTGTTGGTAATTTAAAAACTAACTTGGGAACAAACATAAAGGGTGTTTTCTCTTAACAGCATGTTTAACACTTCTTTAAATTTCCTTGTAAACTAAATTATTATACATTTAGTTTGAACGGAGACGTTTTCCTTATTCTCTTTCTTATTAAGCTAGAAAACATATGTTATCATTTAACCTTTAATTCTTTCCGACCACTTTGTGAATGTAATTATATTCACATTCTTTTAGGATGAAAATTTACAGTGTCAATTAATTTGTATTTTTTTTAAGAAGGATTATTCCAGGTATGCATGAGTTTTTTGGCATTCACTCATTTTATGAATCTCCTCATTTCAATTGACATTTAATAATTTCTTTTATGTTGACTTATATTTTTCATTGTACCAACTATTATAGGTCATCTTATTGTATATTTTTGTACCTATCTTGAAAGCATTTTTTCTTTATCCACACATAGCTAAATTTCTCTATTTTCTCATAATTTACTTTATAACAAAATGATTTGTAGCATATAAATTATGTAATTATAGAATTACTTCAAATATAATATAAAATATAGTTAGATATTTAAGTAAACTAATGAGGAAATATTGTGAATATGTAGTTATTGAAATAAAATAATGAGGAAATGTGTTGAATACGCATATGTAGATATTGATATATAATTAGATGTCAATATATAATAATTTAATGATTATGAAGTTTTTAAGTTGTTAGAAAACTTAATTTAAACTAAGGGCAAATTAATAAATAATGATAAATATCTTCCTTTCCTTCTCTATTTGATTGTAGAATTAATAATTGCTTTGCTAATTAATTGGTTTTCATTAGACATTCCCCTCTAATGTAATTAGTCTACAATGTGCTCTTGGAAAAGCCTCATAGAAGATTCTCTATTATGTCATTTTTTAATTCTCTATTTATACTTCAAAACTCCTTTATATTGTTTGATTAAATAATTCACTTTTTTTCTTTACTTCTCTTACTTCCACTTAATATATATCACTATATTTTCTTTTATTATATTATCTATATACTATCTATATATAAATATATATATATATATATGTTTGTAGATTAAACACTCTATGTAATTCAATAAACTTTATTCACTTGCATGATAATTTTTTTTATACTTTAGTTGATTTTGTTTACAACCTTAATTGATTTTCTAGAAATGAGAATTTTGGTGATTTTAGTTTTGTTTTTCGAATGGTATGATATTTTTGTTGTTTCTTCCTACATGAATATACACCGCCCCACCAACTACACTTTTCTTTTTTTAATTTAGGGTAAGATTAAATGAAAACAAAAGTTAAATTTAATAGTGTGTATATTTTTAATTATTTAAAAAACTTCATGGATAAGAGGGATAGTGTGCATATGATTTATTATTTAAAAAAATTGAGTGAGAAGAGGGTTAGTGATAATGATAGTGATAGTGGTAGTGATAACGATTTTTCTACCATTTTAAAATTTAGATATGAAAGTATAGTATACGTTTTTTTTATTTAATTATCTTGTAGTAAGCTCATCATCCGTTTCAAACCATTGGTGACCTGTCCAATTCAAAATAACAATTGTATGTGGTTTGATTAAATTGTACATCAACTTCATCCTTTCGTGTTGTTAATAATAACTCCATAGAACACTCCAAAAAATAGGTGTCCATAAATTTCACCATTCCAGCAATTGTTCCATTAACCCGCAATGGAAATAAAACTCCAAAAAATAGGTGTCCAATTTCACCATTCATGCTCTTAATAATAACTTCCCAACTCCATCTCTGATTGTAACGTGGACTAATAGAATAAGTCTCCCACTCCATGCCCCATTGTAACCTTGAGTAATAATAGAATAGCACCGCCACTCCATCTTGAGCATTTCAAATTGTCATTAAATATTTATTGTACTTATTATTCATTACCATTCCATCTATTATAATCAAAGGCTCTGTGGATGCGTGCATTTTTTTGTTAACACTTGGGTACTTGGAATTGTTGAAGGATTACTGGAATGCTGCAAGGCTTACTCTAAAGATTTGAAGGGCTTCTCTCGGCTTCTATTTGCTAAAAAGGGTGAAAAATCATTCATAGCTTTCCTTTTCTCTATCAATATTTTTTGAGGTTTTCCTCAAGATGCATTGGAGGAACCCTTTCTTACTGATTGTGTTGTTGTAATTGTTGAAGGATTACTGAAAGGATTGGTGCAAGGATTATTGGAACTATTTGAAGGGGCTTCTCAATGCTTTTATCTCCTAAGAAAGGTGCACAATTTGTTACCTAGATTTGTTTTCAATGGCCACTGGTAACTAGATTTGTCAGGTTGAACAGTCCATACAAAAATTTATATATATATATATATTATATATTATATATATATATATATATATATATATATATATATATATATATGAATTCATTGTTCATATTTAAAAGAAAGCCTAACCCCAAACATAGCTAGCCACTTTTGACTGAATTGTATGCACAGAGGATGTCGTGCCAGGATTCTGGAACAACCTCAAATTTCTCACCATTTGGGAATGAGAAGCTGACCTCCACTTGTTGTATATTATACAGTGTCTCCATTAGCCTCTTGTTTTCCTGTTTATTACTCCCTATCTCTCACATCAACATCTTACCTTGTTTAAAAAAAGAGAGGCATTAATACAATGTGTTGGGCAAGTGCATCCATGTCATATGGGACATGTTTAATACCTTTAATCCTTTGGTGTGAAAGTTCTGAACATGGCTACCATTCTTTTACAAAGCTGAGACAACCTTTGCCCCATTCCTTAGCTACACAGTCTTTAGCTCTTAATTGATTAGACCCGAGGGTTTTTAAATCTATCGCTTTCTCAGAATTTCATATTGGCTTTCTAAGGCGTAACAAGATTGTTTTTACTTAACAATAAGCATTTGTCAGGAATCTAGATTCATATATTAAAATTATCTTTCATGTATATTTAATTCAATTGAAAGCTCATTTTACAATTGTCAGAAATCTAGATTCATATATTAAAATTATTTTTCTTATATATTTAATTCAATTGAAAATGTCATGTTACAACCAAGTAACAAGTCTTATTATTTGATTTAATATTTGATTAAAAAATGACAATGATCCATTAAAATCAATATTACTATCAAAATTATATAGAAAATTAAACTACATGCTCCTAAAAAACTGCTCCCCATTTCTATAAGAAAATGGTGAGCAGGGGTAGAGAGAGACCAAGGGTTTGGACTCTAACCTAATGCTCCTCAAGATGACCTAATAGAAACAAGGAACAATTTTATTTAATATTTCATTTAAAATAAAATTAAAATTTGACAATGCTCCATTAAAATCAATATTACTATCAAAATTATATAAAAAATTAAACTACAAGCTCCTAAAAAAATTGTTCCCCATTTCTACAAGAAAATCGTGAGCAGTGTAGCAAGGGAAGGGTCGTGACTCTCACCTAATACTCCTCAAGATGACCCGGTGGAAACAAGGAACAATGACGATCGTTGAGTTTAATTTATTGGAGCATTCCAACTTTAATATTTTAAGAAAATATATAATTTATGCAGAAGGATATGTAATCTTTTTACAACTAATGAAAGGATTTTTGTTTACAATTTATTTGAGGTGTATTGTTGAAATTTTTTAATAAATTTATGACAGTATATATAATTTTATGATTTTAATAAGTCAATAAGTTGTTAAAATGAAAAATAATAAAAAACAAAATAAATATTTTAAAATATTTTAAATTAAAGGTTTTTGATAAACAATTATTAAGGTATTTGATTTATATAAAAATTAATTTCAATTTTATTAATTAAACAATTATACATATAATTTTTTAAAGAGAAAATGATTTTACTATCAAATATTTTTAAATTTATCGATTTTTGTTTTTCCGAGTCAAAAAAAATATATAATTATTGATTTTTTAAAATTTATTTAAATTTCATTTTTTTTGTTTTTATAAATCTTTTCAATATTATAATTTTAAATAATAAAACCATTAACGCAAATTTCTGTAGTCAAACAAATTTCCCCGTGACTTGTGTTTGGTTCACTTGTTCATGGCTACACTTGGTTTTAATTTTTAAAAGTGAGGAAAAGTAAAGTGACTTTAATTTAATGGAGCATTTCCATTTAATATTTTAATAAAATTATATATTTATGAGAAGGGGTATGTAATTTTTTTTGCAAACTGAAGGATTTTTATTTATAATTTTTGAGGTGTATTATTGAAATTTTTTGTCAGGCCACGCAGTAATTCCATTAGGAAGAAAAACTAATTAATTTGATTCCATCAGGTATGTTATGATGATTGTTCACATTCCTAATTTAATTATTTACACAAATTCACCCAATCGTGAGGATTAAGTGTGAACATTCCCCCCCTTAATCTGAAGGGATGTTGGTAAGTCCAAGCATCGTTCTTAATCTTTCAAGCTTTTATCTTCCAAGCACTTTGGTGAAGATGTCTTCAATTTTCTCATTTGTGGAACAATGACGGAGATGGATTGTCTTGGCCTGAACATGATGTCGGAATATATGATATTTAGTGTTGATGTGCTTTGTTCGATCATGGAACTTTGGGTTCTTGGCCAACTTTATTGCAGAGGTGTTGTCAATCATGAGTGGAGTTGATTGTACTTGTTTCACCTGCAAATCTTCAGGAATTTTTCTGAGCCACACAATTTCTTTTGTTGCTTCAGCTGCTGCCACGTATTCTGCTTCTGTTGTGGAATCTGCTGGAACTGATTGTTTGCGTGATCTCCAAGAGAAAGCTCCTGATCCAAGACTCATAGCATATCCTGAAGTAGATACCCCAGTTTCTTTGTCTCCATCGAAGTCTGAATCAGAGTATCCGATCAAAATGAAGTCATCCACCTGTGTGTACTTGATTCCAAAGTCTTGAGTTCCCTTCAAGTACTTTAGAACTCTTTTTGCAGCAGACCAATATCCCTCACAAGGCTTTTGCATAAACCTGGAGAGGATTCCAACAGAAAATGAAGTGTCTGGTCTGGTAGTAGTTAGGTAGTTGAGACTTCCTACAAGTTGTCTATACTTTGTTGCATCCTCAAATTCCTTTCCTTCAATAGATGTGAACTTTAAGTTTTGTTCCATTGAAGTAGTAAGAGGATTGCACTCTGTCATGCCAAATCTATTCAACAAATCTCCAATGTATTTCTTTTCAGAAAGAAATATGGACTTTGGATGTTGGGTTACTTCAATGCCAAGATAGTAATGAACATAGCCCAAATCAATCATTTCAAAACTTTTCCCCAATTCCTTCTTTATGGATGCAATGTAGCTTTCATTGTTCCCTATCATTAAAAGATCATCTACATATACCATAAGATATACAACTCTTTTGCCAAATTTCTTGACAAATAAAGAAGGATCATCAAGATCAAAATGATTTAAATTGAGTTTCAGAAGATGCTCAGTTAGTTTTTCATACCAGGCTCGCGGTGCTTGTTTGAGACCGTACAAGGACTTCACAAGTTTGCATACTTTATGTTCATGTCCTTTCATAGAAAATCCTTTACGATGGGGCATAAAAACATTCTCTTTTTGATCTCCATTCAAGAAGGTAGTTTTTACATCCATTTGATGGACTTTCCAGCCGTTCTGAGCTGCTAGTGCAAAGAGTGTCTGAATGGTGGCCCATTTTGCTATGGGGGAAAAAGTTTCCTCATAATCAATCCCTCCCTTCTGTGCGGAACCTTTGCCATAAGCCTAGCTTTGTGCTTGTCAAATGAGCCATCAGCTTTGTACTTGTTCTTGTAGACCCACTTGCAGCCAATTGGTTTGGTTCCAAATGGAGGATCAACCAGCTTCCAAGTGTTGTTCTTTATGAGGGCATCATACTCCTTTTGCATTGCTTCTTTCCATTCATCATGAGAAGCAGCTTATTTAAAGGAAGTTGGTTCAAAATCTTTAGACAAGTTCAATTCACAATCATAAGAAACATCCATATCAACCGGTGAATTAGGGTCATCTGCATCACCTCCATTTTGCTAGTTTGAATTTCTGGTTCCTGTTTTTCCAATTTCATTAGGATGAAAATTTTCAAGTGTCTTTGTCAACCACTTTGGGGGACCTTTCTGAGATGGTCCAGGCTACTCGGTTGATTGAGTTGGGACTGAATCAAGATTGAGTCTCCCAATTCTATCAATTACATCACTTAAAGCATCATCCGTTGTTGGAGTTTCATGCGGGTGAGAGTGTTCTTCAGAAGAAGATTCCACACGTTGATCTAGAATAGGAATCCCCCCTTCAAGATGTGGAATCTGATTATCAAATTCTTGAAATGATTTCGTTTTTGCGAATCTATCCAAGCGATCAAGTTTCCACTCAACAACATTGTCAGATTTGGATGATTCAAGAAAAATTACATCTCTAGATACAACAAACTTTTTATTTACTTCATCATAGAGGTAGTATGCTTTCGAGGTGTTTGAATACCCAGGAAGATACACTTACGACTTCTAGCACCAAGTTTGTTTCTATGTACCTTTGGTATCAAATCATAACATGTGGAACCAAAGACCCTAAGATGTTTTACCGAAGGAACATGTCCATACCACAATTCATAAGGAGTCTTGTTTCTTGTAGCATTAGATGGACATCTATTCTTTATATATGCAGCACATAGAACAACATCAGCCCAAAACATTATCTTTACATTTTTTAAGAAAATCATGGATCATACCATATTCAAGATTGTTCTATTTATTCTTTCAGCTACACCATTCTGTTGGGGATTATAAGGTACAGTTGTTTGATGTTTGATCCCATGTTGGCGAAGATAGTTTTCGAATTCATTTGATGTATATTCTTTTTCATTATCAGTGCGAATAGACCCAATATGAGATTGTGCATCATTTTCAATCCATTTATGAAAATTCTTGAATGTTTGGAAAGCATCAGATTTGTCCTTCAATAAATAAACCCAACACATTTTGGTGTAGTCATCAATAAATGTCATGATATATTTATTTCCATTTGCAGAAGAAACAAGCATTGGACCACATAAATCTGAATGAATAAGTTCAAGCTTCCTATGTGCTTTTGAATGTGAGTCATGGAAGGACTGTTTTCTATGCTTTCCTAGAATGCAAGCATCACATTGCTTAAGTTTTCTAGGAATTGTAGGCAAACCAGCAACACCATTTTTCTTCAATAAACAGAGACTTTCATAGTTTAAATGTCCAAATCTAGCATGCAATAATAAACTTGATGGAAGTGTACCTTCTTCATGATGAGAAATATATGAGAAATGTTGTTTATGAGCAGAGGTTCCTTGCAGTTTGAGAAGTCTTTCTTCTTCTATTCCCCTCATGACAAGTGAGTGATCAGATGATTTTCTCACCTCAAGCTTGCCATCAAACATATGAATGGAGTGACCTTGCTGGCGGATGTGGACCAAGGACAACAAGTTTCTCTTGAGCTGTGGGAGACATAAAACATGATCAAGAAGAAAGTCTGGGAGACCAGGCAGTTTAAACTTGATTGTGCCAAGCCTTGATGGCTTAATTTTTGACTGATCTGCAAAGTAAACTACTCCATCAACATTGTCAGTGAAATCTTCAAAAAAGTCTTTTATATGAGTCATGTGACATGTTGCTCCTGAATCAAGCAGCCAATCATTTTTCCAGGAAGCAAGTGAAGTGTTAAACAAATCTTCATTTACTCCAATGTTACATTGTGCCTCAATATAGTGAGTGGATTCAGGTGCTTTAACTTTGTCTGTATCATCAGTTTTACCTTTTTGTTGGTTTCTTCTCTGCTCAATTTTGTCCCATGGTAGCTTGCATGTAGAGACATCATGTGATCCATTTCTTTTGCAGCGAATATAGTGTAAATCTGCCTCTTCTCCTTGAGAATGTCTGCCCCCCTGCCTCTGAAGTATCTTCCTCTTCCTCTTCGTCCACCTCTTCCTCTTGTAGACTCTTGAGCAGGATATTTTTCTTTATTAGTGAGGCATACAGTCTCTTCAGAAGATTCAGGGGCTGTCTTCTTTCCAAAGGCTTTTTCTCTTTCAGTAAACTTTTTCCAAGAGAGTCAAAGGTTATATCCTTGAGATTTCTATTTGCTTGTAAAGACTCAAGATAATTGGAGTATGTAGGATACAGTGCCTTGAGAAAAGCAATAAGAGATATATCTAGCTCAACTTTAGTGGATTTGATATCATGCACTATAGATTTTATTTCAGATGCAAGAGCAAGAGGGTCATTATTTTGCAGTTCAGGAGTGAAGAGTTTAATCATAAGTTGGACGACTTCAAGTGCAGAATGTGAGTCATAGAGCTCTTTCAGCTTTTGTAAAGCTTCAAAGGCAGTTGAACATGTTGAAATGTGACGACTCACCTCCTTATTTAAAGACACTGCGATTAATGCATATGCTTTGCTGTTCTTGTTTTCCCAGATGGCGAGCTCTTTGTCTGATGTAGGCTTTTCTGGGTCACTGTCTTCTTCTCCGACACACACTCCTTTCCACAGCTAATTGAAAATGAGGGTGTGTTGTACCATCACGGACCAGTCAGGATAGTTCTCCTTGCCAGTGAGAACTATTCCTATCATAGAGATGATTGAATGCATTTTGTAAAAGGTTACTTCTGCTGATATAAAAAACTTTTGCTGATATATTAATGCTTCTGATGGCGAAAAAACAATTGCTCTTAAAAAACTTCCGCTGCTTTAAAAAATGATTTTGATATGGAGAAAAAAAATCATTCAAAATTCTTCTACGCCATTATTGATCATTGAAATGAATACATATATCACCATATATATATATATCACCGCAAAAAATGTTTGAGCGCTTGCTGCCACTATAATATATATACTGCTGCTAGAAAGGAAGGCAAAAAATCTATCCTCAATGTATAAATCGAATAATACGGTAGAAGAGAGGTTAAATTTTTCCCAAAAAGCAATTATTCCTCTTTGACATGGGTGCCATAAAGCGGGTATACAGTTATATCAGTATCTGTCACTGTCCGAAGCCCATCATTCAGTTCATGGAAAGGCATCAATTCAACAGATAAACTCGTCTTCACCACATAAATCTTAACTCTGCAATATTAAATTTTGGTAGACTATAAAAGAATTCGAACTGCTATATTGATGAAAACAAAGGACCCTTTGAAAATCGAAAACCCTGGCTTCAATCTGCTATCAAATGTGAAAGAACAGAAGTATTAATAGTAACTCCCATGGCTGGATGTTACCAGAAATGCCACGGACACCTCGCACAACCCATGGCAGTCCAAATGCATTGGGCTATTGATTTGCTCGACGTCGTGACTCCGTGTCAGGCTAGACTTTTGTATTTATGGACTTATCACTCGAGGAGGAGTCGATTAATGAATGGCTTTACGGTTTCTGAAAGCGATTAAACCCTAGGCTGGTTGTTGAATCATGAAACCCTTGTAAATCTGTTGATGAAAGTCTGATTTAGCTTGCATGGATCGGTACATCAGAGCAGACGTGGTGGTATTGAGAGCAAAGGTGAAGATGGCGAAAGATATGGTAGCCAGGGCAACTGGTGTAAATCATTCAATTCAAAACCACAACGCAGGTCACGATTCAAAAAGGTATAGAAACCACAACGCAGGTCACGGTTTCGATCCCAACGACACCCGAATGCAAACAAAAGGCGGTGTTTGAGAAAATAAAGAACAGTGATACGAGAATAATTAAAACAATGTTACCCCTGTGCTGGGGCGCGCAGAGGACATTTGACCGTTTTCAAATGACACCTGAGCATTTAACACCAGACAGCAGCGGCAACGTTTCTTTCAGGCAGGGTTTCCTTCAGGTGAGGGACAGAGGAGCAGAAGGCAGGCAGTGGACAGGAGTTACAAGGTTAAAATAGAACCGGGGACCTGTGCTCTGATACCATGTCAGGCTAGGAGTAACTCTAGAAAACTAATGCATTTATTCATTTAACCAGCTATCTAATATATACATGAATGTGATTGTTCAGTTCATCTTCTCGATGACTGTTCACATTCAGTTCCCCAATCACTGAGGATTAGGTGTCAACATGGCGCAAGTCTATTTTTAGACATATGGATCATGGTCTATGAGTTGCAGGATGCTATTTGTGGATGATTGGTCAAGTTGGTAAAAATAGATAGACCTCTATTTTTAGACATATGGGCGGTGTCTATTTTTAAACTGCCAGGCTAAAAATAGAACAATCGAATATTATTAGCTCTTAATAATATTTGGACTATAAACATTATCTTATTATCTTGGAGCACTTCAGTTCAAGCTACAGATGTGGCACATGCAATGCCAAAAGGAAATACGCTTTTCTTGTGGGTTAACTTGAGCTATTGCATGGAGGACATCAATTAGGACTTCAGTGATTGAGTTCTGTGGAGTTGGATTAGGAGTTGATGGAGTTGTGTTCAGTTTGACTTAGTTGAACTAGTTGTAGTTAGTATAACTCGCAAATAGACTAATGTTGAGTGGTGTGAATTAGTTATTAATTAATTCACTAATTATTAACTCATAAATCAACTTAAGAATACATCAGTTAACTCAGTGCATGGACAGTTCAGTGGAGACAAGTGTTAGAGGTGAGTGAAAGGGCAAGACAGTTGCATTTGTGACTATAGTTGTGCATGCGATTTGCACAATTAGTGGGATTGAGTTGCCAATGAGGATTGCATAGTGTCACACAAGGGAAATATGAGTTTGGAGATTCATTCTCGTTGTATTCTCTATGCAGGATTGCACAGTGGAGGCAGGCAAGCAGCACAGGTGATTTGAGCTAGTGATTGATTCAGATCTGTGCTGTATTGTGTGTAACAGGTGGAGCTAGTATTGTACTGTGTACTGTTACATGATCTCAATCAATATAATATACAGATAGTTGTGGGGTTTTAATCTTTATGCTTTCCCCGGGTACATACTGTGTTGATATGTGTGATTGATGCTTCAATGTGTGCATGTGTGCTTCTGAATACTATTAAATTGATGATCAACGTAGAGGAGGTTATGTAATATGCATGGTTTCGCAAATAGTGTATAATTAGGATAATCTCTGTGAATAAGTTTCATATTATTCATGAAATTTCTACATGGTATCGAAGCAAGTTGATTTGTAGAAGAGATTTCTACAGGATATCAAAGCGAGGATTGATCATCGGATCTATTATTCAGAAAGTGTTTACATTTTATTTCTTTAGGCAGAGTCTGTAATCAGGCCAGGTAGCCTCTGGATTCATCCTTCTTTTTGAAGGTGAGATATCCGGTGAATGCCTGTACAGTCAATATCTGTACAAGAAATACTTTGTTCTCATGAATTTTAGACCAGAAGTGGTTGAGTTTTGAGCTGGTGGAATTCAATTGCAGCAGTGTTTTCTTGGTGTCAAAGTTGAAATGTCTTTCAGCGGATTGTGATTGGAGTATGCCCTTGAGGGCAGCTCGAACTATATTGCATGGAAGGACAGGATGGAGGCAGTGTTAGATGATAATGGGTTGAAGGAGTTCATAGATGCAGATGTCCCAAAACCTACTGATGTTGCTCAAGTCGCAGATTGGCAAAAGAAGACAGCAAAGTGTCGAAGGATTCTATTGGAGGGCGTGAGGGATCACATTGTGTCCAGCCTCCATGGAAAGGCTTCTCCATACTTGATGTGGAAAGCGTTGACAGATCTATTCCAAAGCAAGAGCGACCAGAGGAAGTTGGTGCTCAAGGATAAACTCAGAAACATAAAGTGTGAGAAAGGCGACAGTATGCCCAAGTATCTCACGAAGTTCACCCAATGCCGAGATGAGGTGGGAAGTGTGGGGGTGACTGTCGATGATGAGGAGTTGGTGAGCTTGGCTCTCCTTGGTCTTCCGAAGAGTTAGCATTCCTATCAGGACTTTTTCAATGGTCGGGAGAAATTTCCAGGATGGGAGAGACTTTGGTCGGATCTTGTGCAAGAGGAGATCAGGCGGAATACCAGGGACGAATCTTCATCAAAGGCACCAGACGAAGAAAATTGCGCTTTGGCCGCCAAAGCAAAGAAGGGGAAGAACAAGAAAGCTTCTCATTCCGATGTGAAAAGCAAGAAGCAGGACATGTCCAAGGTGAAGTGCTTTCATTGTCACCAGCACAGACACTATGCCACGAATTGTCTGCAGAAGAAGAAAAATAAGCAAGCTGCTGGATTTGCAGCGGGAGAGGCCTTAGCCTTGCAGTTTCAGCTAGACTTTTTGCTGATCGCATGCTTGGTATCAAGTGTGCTGGGATCGGTATGGTTCTTGGACAGTGGTGCATCTTTTCACATGTCAGGAGATCGAGATTTGCCTTCTGATCTGGATGAGAAAGATCTTGGAGTGCACATCAAGATGGGCGATGATGGTAGATACAGTGCGACCGGTATCGGTACCATTTCCTTTGAGAGGGAGTCTGGTAAACCCTTTGTATTGAAGGAAGTGATGCATGCTCCAAGATTGAAGAAGAATCTTATCTCGGTGGCGATGTTAGAAGACAAGGGATATGATGTTGTTTTCAGCGAGGGAAAAGCTTTCCTGCACAGCAAGACAACTGGAGAAACCCGGAAGATAGGGGTTCGAGTCAAGAACTTTTATCAATTGCATGTAGATGGCTGCTCAGCAATGGCATGCAAGGTAGAAGGAGTGGTGTGCCGGGATGATGGCAAGTTGTGGCACCGGAGATTGGGCCACCTTCACCATGGCGCCTTGAAGATACTGCAGCAGATTTCTACTGGGCTTCCTAAAGGCACTCTTGCGCAGTCAGATCAATGCAAGGGGTGTATTTTGGGAAAGTTTGTGAAAGCCACCTTTCACGACAAGGATAGTCGAGCCACGATGATCCTTGAGAGAATTCACACAGACGTGTGTGGACCTTTCTCAGTAGCTTCGACAGCAAAGCACAAGTACTACGTGATCATTGTTGATGATTTCTCCCGAAAGTGCTAGATCTTCTTCATGCAGAAGAAGAGAGAGACATACTCAAAGTTTTGTGAGTTCAAAGAACTGGTCGAGAAGGAACCGAGGAAGAAGGTGAAGCCTCTTAGGAGCGACAATGGTCGTGAATTCATCTATGGCGAGTTCAAGGATTTCTGTAGCGCAGAGGGGATTCGAAGAGAGCTCATAAATCCCCATAACCCACAGTAGAACAGGGTTGCTGAGCGGAAGAACAGAACGATCGTGGGTGCTGCATGGGCGATGGTGCATGATCAGAGCCTACCCCTTCACTTGTGGGCAAAGGCATGCAATGCTGCAGTATATGTGCAGAACTGTTGTCCTCACAAGATACTTGGCATGAGTACACCCGAAGAGGCTTATTCTGGTAAGAGGCCTAATATTTCCCATTTGAGGATTTTTGGTTCTCCTGTTTACATGCATGTAACGAAGGATGCTAGGAAGAAGTTGGAGCCAACCGCAGAGGTTGGGATATTTGTGGGGTACACTGATACGCCCCATAACTATCGTGTGTATTTGCCAGATAGTCGCAAGACTATTGTGCGACGGGATATAAAATTTCAGGAGGAGAAAGCCATGAAGTGTTTGCTTGAGAGGGAGCCACACTTGCATGCAGATGAGGAGCTATTAGTTCCTGAGGATGAGCTTCAGGATGTGGATTAGCCACAAAAGGAAGTTCATGGAGTGGAGGAGACCACTCATGCAGCTCCAACCATCAGAGGGAAAAAGCGCACTACAGAAGCTGAGCGACTGGCTCAAGATGCAGAGAAGGTTGTAGGACCACCTACAGTAGGGCACAGGCAAAGATAGTCACCGGATCGGTACACTGGATACATGGCTCTTGTGAGCAAATGTGTTGTGACGGAGTCATCCTCTTTCGAGGAAGCTGTGGAGGAACCCGGATGGGTAGACGCCATGGTGGAAGAGTATGATTCGATTGTCAGAAACAATGCATGGGAGATTGTCCCAAGACCAGAAGGGAAACCAGTGGTGGGTTCGAGATGGATCTACAAAGTGAAGCTGGCAGCTGACGGGAGTGTGGAGAACTACAAGGCAATATTTGTTGCCCGAGACTTCTCACAGATAGAGGGGATCGATTACGAGGAGACCTTTGCACCTGTCGCAAGGTATTCTTCCATACGGACGATTCTTGCTCTCTCAGCGCAGATGGGGTGGCACATTCATCAGATGGATGTGAAGACTGTGTTCCTCAATGGAGTCATTGAGGAGGAAGTGTACATAGAGCAGCCCGAAGGTTTCGAGATCTTCAGCAGCGAGTCGCATGTGTGCAAGCTCAAGAGAGCACTGTATGGGTTGAAACAAGCACCTCGTGCTTGGTACACACGGATAGACAATGATTTCACCAGACATGGATTCTCCAAGAGTGAGCCGGATCCTAACCTATACCAGATTGTGGTGAAGGGTAAGTTGCTTATTATTGTAATTTATGTAGATGATTTGATTCTAATGGGAGATGAGCTATTGATACTTTCATGCAAGGAGGATCTTGCTCGGGAGTTTGAAATGAAGGACTTGGGCCTCCTTCATTATTTCCTGGGATTGGAAATTTGGCAGCGCAGTGATGGACTATTTGTTTCTCAGGGTAAGTATGCCTGGGAGATACTGGAGAAGTTCAGCATGCATGGCTGCAAGCCTGTTGATACTCCTCTTCCTGGAGGTTGGAGGAAGGAGGATGCTACTTCAGTGGAGGTAGTGGATACGACTGTTTATCGATAGTTGGTGGGGTCGCTTATGTATCTGGTCAATACACGACCCGATATATGATATGTTGTTAACCAGCTTTCACAAGCTATGGTTAAGCCAACCAAGCTCTTCTGGAAAGTGGGCAAGCATGTATTGCGTTATCTCAAAGGCACATCGGGATATGGATTGTGGTACAGACAGGAGGATGAGGTGAAGCTATGTGGCTTCACGGATGCAGATTGAGCAGGGAGCCCAATGGACAGAAAAAGCACATCTGGAGGGATTTTCAGTATCGGATCGACAGTAGTTTCTTGGTACAGCAGGAAGCAGAGATCCGTGGCACTCAGTTCCGCGGAGACCGAGTATATGGCAGCAAGTTTGGCTGCATGCGAGGCATGGATGAGGAAGATCCTGGTTGGGTTGTTCGGGTCTCATTTGGATCTTACCGTGATTTACTGTGATAACCAGAGTTGCATTAAACTCTTGGCTAATCTTGTATTTCATGATAGATCCAAACACATCGACATCAGGTGCCATCATATCAGAGATTGTGTGCAGCGGAGAATCATGTTACTTTCATATATTCCCACGAAGGATCAGGGAGCTGATATGTTGACGAAGGCGCTCACCAGGAGCAAATTCGAGTACCACCGAGACAGTATAGGGGTTGTTGATAATCCATATGTTGTTGAGAGGGAGTGTTGAGAATGCAACAAGATGATGGAGCTTAGTGGAAAGAAGTCGCCTTCACTAAGTGGGCCCATAGGCTATTTTCGGCGCAAGTCTATTTTTAGACATATGGATCATGGTCTATGAGTTGCAGGATGCTATTTGTGGATGATTGCTCAAGTTGGTAAAAATAGATGGACCTCTATTTTTAGACATATGGGTAGAGTCTATTTTTAGACTGCCAGGCTAAAAAT
>APFE031081636.1:55853-105753 GCA_000404065.3 Pinus taeda | reverse complement strand
ACTTATGCCTTGAATGCATGCGCCAATGAAGAAATTGTTGTTTTATTCAGTCTATGTTCATAAGAAATGAGTGATGCATGAAACTCATCCATTGAAAACTGAGAGATCCTTTGT
Organism: Pinus taeda; assembly: GCA_000404065.3. Taxonomy (NCBI): domain Eukaryota; kingdom Viridiplantae; phylum Streptophyta; class Pinopsida; order Pinales; family Pinaceae; genus Pinus; species Pinus taeda. The sequence goes on along the minus strand of APFE031081636.1, from coordinate 105,639 downwards.
CTCTTCTATGACCACAACAATGGCATCAAATCTTGTTGGCAGGCTTGTCAAGATTTTCTCAACTATTCTCCTTTTCTCAAGTGTTCAATTACTTGTGTAAAAAATGAGTCTACATTACCATACTCTTTCATAGAGATTGTCTCGAAATATCTCCTTAGTATTTGGAGCTTTAATGTTGTCTTCACTTTTTCCATGCATTGGTAGGGTGTCTAGAGGGTATCCTACACTTGCTTGGACTTTGTTGCCACTGAAATTCTTGGGAAAATACTTTCATGAACTTCTTGAAAAATGTAGGAGAGAGATTTTGAATCTTTCTTCTTGTTGTCCCTAGACAAATCACTTTCAGCTTTTCAGCTTGTGACAAGGCAATGTATATTGTTGCATCTGAGAGTTCTTGGAACACATTCTCCACCAAATCCAAATATCTTCAGAATAAAACAAAATCTTATTGTAGTAGCCCAATAATCATAATTTTTGCCATTAAATTGAGGTATCTGAAGATTAGTCAAGCTTGTTCCTGATGCTTCCATTGTTGACCAAACAAAACATCTTCCTTCCCGGTAAATACAAATCTGCTTTCAAAGCAACCTTTAACTCCGAGTAAAAACACTTGATCTTATAAAATTTCACTCAATGACTGAACACAACAAGATATCAAATTACAAATGACTTCCACAACTATGAAAAAGCTAAAAACTTAAGCAAATTTACACAAATACCATATTATAGAGAAGAAGAAAAAAACTCGATAAAAAATTAAATATAATTATAATTATAATACATGAAATACATTCATATAGAAATTACTTCTACTTCATTAAATAAAATAAAAATTCTTATTACCATTTACTCTTCACCACTTACTTTTCACCCCAAGTTGTGGAAAATGTAACAGACAGTATTAAGAGGCCATATTGATATGGCCCTTGTCCAAAATATATTTTTGTGAGCCTGCCCATGTTGCGGAATACAAATAACAAAGTAGTGAGAGACAATATGGGCCCTTGTACAAAATATATTTTTATGAACCTGCACATGTTGCAGAATACAAATGTGCAATACAAATAACATTTGCGGAATAAATGTTTCACTATACGTTTACTGCCGCAAAAATCTACTTGTTTAATTTATAACAACTATATCACAATACAAATAACATTTGCAGAATAAATGTTTGACTATAAGTTTACTACTGCAAAAATCTACTTCGTTAATTTACAACAAGTGTATCACAAGTATGATTGTGTCAGTTAAAGCGGACTAAATGTTTGACTATACGTTTACTACTGCAAAAATCTACTTCGTTAATTTACAACAAGTGGATCACAAGTATGATTGTGTCAGTTAAAGGTGGTAGTTGGGATTAATTTTCCAACACAATTAAGAACCGTCTGTTAGCAATTGCCAACGCATTTTTGAGCATGAGATTGCAATTAAGAACCGCGTGTTGACAATTGACAAATAACATTGGAATATCAGCCAGGGATTTCTGGTTTTAATTATCAATCTATTTATGCTGTGAGTTCTAATCTCATTTTTCCAAGAAAACCTAGAATCTGCGGTGTGTAACATCCAAAATATCAAACTAAATGTAACTCGGCCATGTCGAAATCAATTGATTGAACATAATCAAGCCTGGCCATGTAGAAATCGAAAAACACATAACAAAAACTAAATCAAGATAATAAATTACAGTGTATGCGCTTCGACAACTATGTTTTTCAAACTTGACAAGGTAAGTTTTAATATTAAACCTAAAACTTATATCGTCTGCAAAACTTGCTGGATCCTACAGCTCTCCTTTTCCAGCTACTCATGTTTTTTCAAGGCCCTCCGATCCATCATCTCGAACCATGGGCTTTGAAACATTCATGAGAATCACGGCTCTCTGTGTACTAGGTTAAGTCAAGATCAGTTAACAATCAAATGAGCACAATACCAAGATCATATCACAAGCTCGATGAAAACGAGAACGCCCATGTAAGATATTCATACATTTTGCTATAATTTCTAACAAAGATCAAGTTAACAAAATAAAAAAATTCGCCTATAAACATGATCTGAAGATGAACATCAAGATCAATAAATCGTTAGACTTGCTGTACGTAAACTTCCTGTCTTTGAAGAGTTGAAGACTGTGCAACAAGCTATGCAAAAGAATCTGACTGCGCTATTGTCAATGTGCGCCTCCACTATAAAAGCTAGCACTGGTTTGGAAAATTGGGGAAAGTAATTTAATTGCATTTCCAGGTTTTCCAGCTCGCAGTAAAAATCGAATGAACCTGCTACGCTTCATTGAATCTCATTTGAATATAGGAAAATGAACGATTCATTTGAATCTCATTTGAACATAGACAAATGAATAAGAAACCGAAATTGAAATGTGTAATGCAAAGGCGTCACTGAGTAGAACGTGTAGGGGAGGAAATGACGAATCAAAGCATAGGGAAAGTTTATATATGCTATTTTTGTGTACAGTAGAGTGTTTTTAATATTTAAAGTTTATATATGCTATTTCTGTGTACAGTGGAGTGTTTTTAATATTTTGTATCGCATTTGGGAATTCTATATTTGTTACTAATGTGCATACTTAGTATTTAAATGCTTTGAAAATGAAAAATATTTGAAACTCTTTTAATTTCATTCACCATCTTGTATATAATAACGAGAATTCACACTGTTAAAAATAATCAAATTATTTTATAAGGAATCAACATTCATGCACCCCAATTCTATATTCCATTATAGACCGGTCAATCTGCTTAGTTGCCAAATTGAAATAAAATTCTATATACATAGAAAACCTTGAAACAAAACTTTATTCAAAAGAAATATGTTCAAATAAGTATAACGCTTAACCCTAGTCATGAAACAACCAGCCTTAAACCAGAAGAAATATTTGATAACGGCAACAAGATGAACACACTTTTAAACCACAAGAAAAGATCCTTCTCATCGACAGCAGACAACATCAGGCAATGAACCCAATCTTAAACGAGAAGAAATCATTGTCATGGACGGTGTTGACTCTTCAAAATTTTCATCTCTGTGGGAGTAACATTTGTCAGCTCGTCCAAAATGAGAAATTATCGTTTCCGGTATTTCGGGTTTGCGCTATTGCTAGGCCGTTATTTTGCTATGCCGATCACAACATCCTGCGCCCTAGAAAAAATAAATGAATGATAGTATATTAATATAAGAAATCAAATTTGGAAATAATGTGAAGAGGATAGTGTAGATTTATATACCCTTTTCTGTTCTTTCTTTTCCTTTCGTTATTTTCTTGTAAACTTCGATGAGGTTCGCAGTATTTACTATTGTTGGCACGGAGCTTAGAACACCGCCAACCCCTGTTGTCGGCCGCAGTGCAGCGCAATTCATCACCGATCACATCATGTTGCGCCCTGCAGAAAAAATAGCGGTAACATTAATATAAAAAGTCAAATCTGGAAATACTGTGAAGAGGAAAGTGCAGATTTATATACCCTTCTATTTGTTTCTTTCTTTCTTGGTAATGGTTCCTTTGTTTCTGGTAATTTGCATGTAAGGCGTCGCGATGATGTTCGCAGTATCTACTGCCGTTGGTACGGAGGTTAGAACACCGCCAACCCTTGCTGTCGGACTTGGTGCAGCGCAATTTATCTTGCGGCCTGCAGAAAAATTGACGGTTATATTAATGTAAGAACTCGTATTTGGAAATAATGTGGAGGAAAGTGCAGATTTACCTACCCTTCTTTTTGGTTCTTTCTTTCATGTTGGTGGTGATGCTTTTTGCAGTATGTACTATTGTTCACACGGTGTTTAGGACAACGCCATTCCTTGTTCTCTGTCGACCGGGTGCAGCGCAATTCATCTGGCAAGTCGCATTCAGCTTTCTGCTTCCTCGTCATGATGATAATAACGGAAACCGAGGTTTCTTTTTTATATGTAGAGTTACAAGCAGATGCCCAGTGCCTTCAATTATCTTACTAATCAAAACGTCTGTAGTCGAGAGGCAAAAATATGAGGATATGCTTTGTGTTTGGAGTCTTTGGACTATTTATAACCAAATGTGGAATTTGCACAATATGAGGATATGCTTTGTGTTTGGAGTCTTTGGACTATTTATAACCAAATGTGGAATTTGCACATTGTAAAGATATCCTGACTCTGTAGTAAGCCCTTTATTACGTTTGATAGGTGGTCATATTTCGGAGGTGGGCAAACATGACTTCTCGAGGTGAATTTAGTAAAATTACATTTTCAAGAAAAAAAATTTACTTCTTATGTGGATGATTATTTTACTCAACAAATAATACAAGCATGAATTACAAGCTTAACTAATCAAATAATAATAAAATTATTTTTCTTTCTTTTCACATAGAATACAAAATGATATAATTACAAAGATGTCAAATCTCTACATTTTGCAAGTCTGCCTCTAAAGTAGGGAGATATTCATAATCCATAATTCATACAAGGATACTCTCAAATTGAAATATTCTCATAAGAAGAGTATATTGATAAGCCATTTTCAAGCATCAACATCATAGCCAACATTGTCAAATTGCAATATACTTATGCCTTCTAACAAACTCTAACTATCCACTAGAGTACAACTCAATGCTAGGAGGCATGCATTTGGGCACCACCACAACAACCTCTCGAGGCACATACCCCATCCAAATGTTCACGAGGTATGTTCTTATAGGACTATTCATATCTTTAATAATATCAGTTGACTTCAACCACTCTTATCTTTGATACCTTGTCCAATCCTCAAAGAGTATCGGTCCATGGGACTACTTCCCATATTGGATTCCAAATCTCCAAGGAGTATCGGTCTCAGATGCTTATCTAATCCTCCATTCCTCCTACCAAGTTCCTTCAATAGACTTACGACTATTAGTCCTGGTCTAGTCCATGACACATGGAGAATATGGTGACCCTCATCGCTCCCTCTCAAATAGGGAGGAAATCCTCTCTCTGTCTCAAATCGGGAGACATAATCATAAGCCTTAGCTTGTCTCTAACTTCATCAATACATCAACCACATTTTCGTCCATGGATATATAGTTATAGCTATAGGATCATTTCTCACATTACATTATACCTGGGCTTCACGGTCGAACATTTTGCAGAGCCAAATTCTTTCTCACACTATTTTCATGACACAGTTCTTATTCTCAAAGCATAATCACATCATATCAAACTTCAACCTTCCTAGATATTAACAATATTCATGCAACTTTGTCATCAAATGGTTTATCTTTCATCTTCAAGGAGCCACACTTCCTCATAGCTCCTACCACATGGCTTATGTTCTTCATAACAAAGTTCCAGGTCATATTATTCAATAAGTGATATTATCTTTCGAAATATCAATTCTACCCTTATGCTCTTCTAATCCATCAACAACGTTATCATATAATCTATGTGTTCCATGACCAAACCACATAGTTGTAGTTCCAACAAATTATTTTTATTGTTATCCTTTGAACCTCTGCATCTGCTTCGACAATATGTATCTCGAGTGAACCAAACTATATCTCAAACAAATAAAAAATATGAGAGTTACAAAATCAAAATGGCCTAAAGTGAAGGGTTGGGATTCTTTATCTCAAATTTTGTGACTTGCTCCTTCCATGGTCAACATACCTTTGAATGATCTATCTAAAATTGCAATATAATTTTCCTTCACATTTCCACATTAGTTTTTATGTATCCATATCAACATTGATCAATGTATTTTAGTATCAAACGAAACAACATCATATTGAATTTCCATGACCTTGTGTCTAGGACAAAATCTTAAAATATCTAACGTTTCCAAGCCAACAATCTCAACGATACTACTTTGCATAGAAAAACATAAATAGCACTAAATCACACATGAACAAAATGTAGACAATTTTTTACAATTTTCAACCTAACTTCGTTATATTATGTTGGCATTATGATACATATGTTGTACTTGATGGCAACCCACTCATCTTAGATGATAAATTGTAGTGCAGCAAAGTTCACGCAAAAGTTCACGCACTTTCATGCAGAGAAAAGCGCACGCACATGGGAAATCTTATGGTTGGTTCATGGTATTTAGTCCTTGGTATTTGAACCTATGGTTTTGGGCCATGCTATCTCGTCATAAGTGTTGATCCCAATTATTGGGTCCATGGTATTTAATTGTTATGGTTTTTGGTCTGTGGTATTGTGAAAGGCCTAAGGTTATAAAAGAGGAAGGAGATCATTTGACAAGGCATCTTCTGAATTATTGAATATCTGATAAAGTGCTAGATCTGGAATACTGTGATTCGGTTATGGTGCAGATTTGGATCTGAATGAAGAAGGAACCTAAGCGCAAGGAGAAGGATAAGTTCTATTGATGGGTCAAAATCTTAAGGCTAGAATAGTGGTATCTCTATATGATTTTGATCTGTGATATGTGGTGCATGCTTGATCTATAAATCTAATAATCTGGGTTAACTAATATCTGAATGTTTGAAAGAATGAATTTATAGATCTATACGCAGGTCGGTATTGACACAGAAGCATATCCACGCAGGTTTCTGAATAGAGAAGTAGCGTACATCTCTTGATTTATGTTCTAGCTGCTTTAGTTTATTGCTACAGTGTTCTAGGTTCAGAAGTGGGGTGTGATTACTGTTATTATGATCTGGGTACAGTCGTCAGAGAATTGTTTATTTTGATTCAGTTTTGATTGGTGAAAAGGTGACTGGTTGATGCAGAAAACTTGATGTTATTTGTGGATCCAGTCTGAAAATTTATGAAACGTGGTCCCTGGAAGGAAGAGAAGGTTGTAGTCTTCTACAGGTAGCAGCTTGCGTACTAGTATCTCAACTAGTACAAGAACTAAGGGGTTTGTAGCTCCCTTCTAGGAGAAGCTGGAAAACGAGAGAGGGTTGTAGCTCTGTGCAAGTAGCGGCCTGCGTACTGGTAAAGGACTGCACTAGTACAGAATCATTGTAAAAAGAAGTTTCTAATTGAAAAAATAGAGACATATTGTAGCAGGTGGTTTTCACCCACATTGGGTTTCTACCTTATATTTTGTGTTCTTGTGTGTGATTGTCTTCTGCTCTATTTTTCTGTTCCTGGTTACTGTTTATATGATCCTGAAGCACAGATTAATGTTCAACATCTGTAGAATATTTTAAATTATAAGTCTTTATGGTATACGCGGGTTTCCTTATTTGTAGTTGCATATATACGTGATTTTCTCTAACTGAAGTAGAGTATATGTTCTGGGTTTGAAAAAGAAAATAATTGACCAGATAATACTGATTCACCCCCCCCCCCTCTCAGTATGATTTCCAACAATTGGTATCAGAGCAGGTCCTTCAGAAGAATCTTGATTGCTTGAAGGAAGATCTATCATCATGAGCAACTATGAGAAAGAAGCATCAATCAGGCCACCAATTTTTTATGGGACCAACTTCGTCTATTGGAAGGTAAGAGTTACAACCTATCTTCAATCTCTTGGTACAGAAGTCTAGGATATCATAAATACAAGGTACACTTTTCCATCGGCAACTCCTACAAATCTGGCTGAGAAGAAGCAGTTTGAAACTAATGCAAAGGTTTTCAATACTCTATTAGGATGTCTATCTCAAACAAAATTTGTCAAGGTTATGCAGTATAAAACTGCAAAAAAAATATGGGACAAGATCGTTCTGAGCTATGAAGGAGATGAACAGGTAAAAAGAGCGAAACTTCAAACCCTCAGAATTCAATATGAAAGTCTCAGAATGTACAATGATGAAAGTGTGGCTAACTATTTCCTACGCATAGATGAGATTGCTAATTATATGAAAAAATTGGGTGAAGAAATAAAATAGGCTGTTGTGGTTGAAAAGGTTCTAAGATCTTTGTCTTCTAAGTTTGAATCAAAAGTTTCTGCAATAGAAGAAAAGGAGAATCTACAGAAAATTACCATGTCGCAACTACACAGAATTCTAACCGCTTATGAAATGAGGAAAGGGGGACCATCAGACAGAAGAGAAGCTGCATTCAAGGCCTCAGGAAAAGGAGATTCTTATGGCTCAGGACATATGCCAGAAAAAGAGGAAGAATCAAATTTTTTCAAGAACCTTCAACGAGGTGTTGGAAGATTCAGAGGTAAGTTACCTTTCAAATGTTTTGCTTATGGAAGAGTCGGTCACTATGCTGCCAAGTGTCCTCATAAAGGTAAGGAACCTGTTAGATGGAACATGAAACAGAATGTAAATAAGAAAAGCTATTATACTCATGAAGACAGTGATGGATTTTCAAATAGTGATGAAGATGAACAAGGTAATAATTATAGACTTTTAATGGCTTTTGAAGATGATGATTTCATGGTTGTTATAGATGAAGAAGGTCTTTATGAAGAGATTTCTAAACTCAAAATTTGTTTAGAAGAGAAAAATATGATTATTGATACTCTGTAATTCCAAATGGCTGAAAGTGAAAAACATCATGAAAAGTTAGAATGTGAAATAGTGGGACTTAGAAAAGAGATTGAGAAAACTAAAGCTCTTAATCTTAGATTTGTTAAAGAATCTGAAACGTTAGATGAGATTATCAAAGTACAACATTCTCCACTAATCAAGATAGGTCTGGGATATAATGAAGAAGCATCTCCAACACAGAAGCCATCCACCTCCAAAAGTTATATTGATGCAGCAAGGAGAAGTGAACAAATTGACAATCAACAGCAAAGGCACAATGTTGCTCACCAGGTAAATCAGGGACATTTCTCTTCAAGAATGAACAGAGATCACCAAGTAAACTAGGGGCAATCTGCTTCAAGGATAAACATAAACTACAACAGACCACAGGTAAATCATTCTCAATTTTCCTAAAGAATGACTGTCAATGAAAACTACAATCGTTCGGGCCGTAGGGTTGATAATCACAGGAATTTCTTCAATGGCCAATGTTTCTCTTGTCACAACTTTAGACACAAAGCAACTCAGTGTGTTGCCTACAAAACTATCATGACTAAAGAAACTCAAAAATAAAGGAGTATGATTGGAATCATGAAAAGGACCTACAATAACTTTTCTGCTCTTGAAATGAAATAGAATGTTCTATTTGTAATAATTTTGGTCATGAAGATTCTGAATGCAGGAGCAAATTTCGGCAGGCAAATTAGAAGGAGCAAGCCTCAAATATAAAAACATGGAGAATGAAAGAACCACAAACACAAAGATGTGGTATAGCCTTATATGCAGAAGGGCAGGAAAATCAATGGTACATCGACAATGGATGTTCAAAACATATGACAGGTGATAAAGAAAAGCTTCAGTCATATAGTGCCTTGGAGAAGGACAAGAAGGTCTCATTTGGAAATGACACCCCTGCACTCATAAAAGGTAAAGGTTTTGTTCTTTTAAAAGAAAAGGTCAAAGCAGGAAATGTTATGTATGTTGATGGCTTAAAGCATAATCTATTGAGTGTCAGTTAGATGTGTGATCAAGGAACAGAGGTAATATTTCGATCAAATGGATGTAGTGTTCGTGATCTTGATACAGGAGAAACAGTGATCAAAGGCATAAGAACTCCAAATAATTTATACATATTCAAAGAAGGACAAAAACAATGTTATCTGAGCAAGAATGATGAACACTAGCTATGGCATCAGAGGTTAGGGAATCTAAGCTTCTCACAGATAAGGAAAGCATGAAAATACCAGGCAGTTCGTGGTCTTCCAGACATCAAAATTCCAGATAATACAATATGAAAATCATGTTAGTTTGGTAAGCAAACCAGAACTAAATTCCCTGAGAAGGAAGGATCAGTTAGCAGGCCACTTGAGTTTTTCCATACTGATGTATGTGGTCCATCTAGGAAAAGGTCGCCTCGGGGGGAAGAATACTTTATATTATTCATTGACGACTATTCAAGGATGGTTTGGATAGGACTAATGAAGCACAAAGATTAAGCCTTCAAAAAATTCAAATCCTTCAAAGCTTTGGTTGAAAACGAATCAGATCAAAAAATTAAATGCCTGAGGTCTGACAGAGGTGGGGAGTTTACCTCAAATGAATTTTTCAATTTTTGTGAAGAACATGGAATAAGAAGAGAATTCTCTACAGCCAGGACTCTTAAGCAAAATGGAGTAGTTGAAAGGATGAATAGAACGGTTCAACAAATGGCTTGTGCTATGCTTGATGAGTCTGGAACTCCCACAACTTTCTAGGGTGAAGCTGCATTTGCTGCAGTTGTTATTCTCAACAAAACAAATGTCCGCGTGAATAGCACTCAAACCCCTCATGAGCTCTGGTATGGTGAGACTCCTTCGGTAAAATATTTCAAAATTTTTAGAAGAAAATGCTATATCAAAAATACTGATGAACATCTTGACAAGTTTGAATCTAGAGCAGATGAAGGCATTCTCCTTGGTTACTCTCCCCACAACAAAGCATACAAATGTTATAATAAAAGGCTTGGAAAATTGTTGAAAGTATTGACGTAGTGGTTGATGAAGAAGAAAAAAATCCTAGGCTGGTAAGATCTGAAGATTTCGAAGATGATGAGGACTATCCATCAACATCAAATCAGATTCATGATGAAGAAGAAACCCATGAGGAGCCTGAAGAACAAATAAGGATAAAAGAAAAGACTCCATCTAGGTACGTTCAGAAGAATCATCCAGAATCTCAAATTTTGGGGAAAAGAGAGGCAAGAACACAAACAAGAAGAAAAATTGCAGAAGCTTCAAGCTATTTGGCATTACTTTCCTCCACTGAACCACAAAATTTAAGAGAGGCATGAAAATATAAATGTTGGGTCAAGGCAATGGATGAAGAACTTGAGCAGATCAAAAAGAATAACACTTGGGAGTTGGTTCCTAGACCAAAAGATAAGAATGTCATAGGGACAAAATGGATCATCAAAAACAAGCTGAATGAAAATGGGGAAGTGATTAGAAACAAGGTCAGACTTGTTTGTAAAGGGTATGCTCAACAAGAAGGAATAGACTTTGAAGAAACTTTTGCTCCCGTTGCTAGACTTGAGGCCATTAGAATGTTCCTTGCTCTCTCTAGTTTTCAGAAGTTCAAAGTTTTCCAAATGGACGTAAAATCAGCCTTTCTAAATGGAGACTTAGAAGAAGAAGTGTACATTGAGCAACCAAATGGCTTCATTCTTGGGAATGATCCAAATCTTGTTTGCAGACTAAAAAAGGCTTTCTATGGTCTTAAACAAGCTCCAAGGGCTTGGTACTATCGTTTCGAAAAATATCTTCATCAACAAGGATTTTCAAAAGGATCAGAAGATAGCAATCTTTATATAAAAATTGAAAATGACAAATTGCTAATACTTGTTGTGTATGTAGATATATTATCTTTGGCAGAAATGAAGAAGCTATGAGTCAAAGCTTTGCCTTGGTGATGCAGAAAGAATTCAAAATGTCTTTGCTTGGAGAACTGACATACTTTCTTGGATTGCAAATCCAACAAAATGAAGGCGATATCTTCATGTCTCAAACCAAGTACCTCAAGGAAATTCTGAAGAAGTAAGACATGGAAGATTCGAAACCAATATGTACCCCTATGGTTACAGGATGCAGCCTCAATGCAAATGATGAATCAACGATAGTGCATCAACCAACCTATAGATCCATGATTGGAAGTCTACTTTATTTGACAGGTACCCGACCAGACATCATGCATGCAATGGGAATAGTTGGAAGATTTCAGACAAATCCTAAGGAAACTCATCTTCAGGTAGTGAAGAGAATTTTCAAGCATCTTCAAGGAACTCAAAACTATGGCTTATGGTATCCTAGAGATATATATCTCACTCTTCATGCTTATACAGATGCAGATTGGGCTGGAAGTGTGGATGAAAGAAAGAGCACAAGTGGTGGTGCATTTTTTATGGGTTCCAGATTAGTATCTTGGTTCAGCAAGAAACAGAGTTCGATTGCTTTATCTACAGCTGAAGCAGAATATGTGGCAACTGCATCTTGCTGCACTCAACTCTTTTGAATGATGCAAACCTTGCAGGATTTTCAAATCACTTGTACACCACCTATCTCCATCTTATGTGATAATACAAGTGCAATCAGCATTTCAAAGAACCCAGTCATGCATTCGAAGACCAAGCACATACCGATCAAGTATCACTTTCTCCAGGAACAAGTATTGGAACAAAAGGTCAAATTGGAGTATGTTCCTTCTAAGGAACAAGTTGCTGATATTCTCACCAAACCACTACCCAGGGAAACTTTTGAATATCTCAGACAGAAGCTGGGAGTACTTAATGCATCATCTTTCTGTTAAACTTGTCTGTTTTAGAGAAAAAGTGGTGTACGCAAGTTTCCTGAGGAGTATCTGCGTACATACGCCAGTTTGTGCAGAGACAGTCGCGTATATGGAATTTGATGGATATATGTAGGGACAGGCTCTGGTTGAAGATATCTTGATATAGGTCTGACAGAGACCATCCAGCACAGGTTCAGGGGGAGCAGATAAACTTATGATGATGCATTGTTGGCATTATCTTAGAATATTTCGGTTCTAGTTCACAGTTGTTGTTGATTTCAGGTGGAACAAATGCAGAGGGAGAACAGAAGGAAATCATGGTTGCTGATCTAAATGGTAATTGACAAATGCTGCTGGTGAATTTCATAAGTCTTGCTCTAGATATTTCGTCTCTATATCATGTATCTCTTTTATGGTGTCAAGGTCATGTAATGGCCTATTTTGGTTTCCCAACTATGCCTGGGATGAAGATGTAATGTATTTGGTTTTCATATTTAAATTTCTGATGTATCCCCACTTGGTTGGGTGGATGATCCCCACTTGGTTGGGTGATGGATGTATGTATTGAGTCTTTTGGTGATAGGAAGGTATTTTATGTCATCGTTCTTCTTGAAAAACATCTTGTTGTAGATCTTGCCTACAGTCAGGGGGAGCATGGTCAGCACAACAGGGTAGAAATTTCAGCATATACTCAGGGGGAGCACAACCCTTTACCATTGATGACAAAGGGGGAGAACGATCTTGAGGATCTTGGTGTTGCCATCAAGTCCAAAGGGGGAGATTGTTGGCATTATGGCATAGGTTTGGCAGGTTTGATGCTATGGCACTAGTGTTTTCCTTGATGGCAACTCACCTTGGTGACAGATCACAGATCAGGCACTCAGAAAGAAGAAAAAGACATACGCAGGTTCACTTTGACGAAGCCGCGTATACACGCGGGTTGGACGTTCCCAAGGCGCGTATGTGTATACATGCACTTGCATACAAGGCAAAGCGCGTATTTGTGGAAGAACTTATTTTTGTTCCATGGTAGTTAGTCCTTGGTATTTGAACCTATGATTTTGCACCATAGTATCTCGTCAGATATGTTGATCCCTAGTATTGGGTTCATGGTATTGAATTGTTATGGCTTTGGACCATGGTATTGTGAAAGGAAAGACTATAAGAGAGGAAGGAGATCATGTGGCAAAGAAAAATCTGAATTATCATTGAATATCTGAAAAAGTGGTAGATCTAGAATACTGGGAATTGGGTTATGGTACAGATCTAGATCTGAATGAAGGAGGAACCTTAGCGCAAAGAGAAGGATAAGTTCTATTGATGGGTCATAATATTTAAGCTTGAATGATAGTATCTTTGTATGATTTTGGTCTGTTATATGTGGCGCTTGCTTGATCTATAACACTCATAATCTGGGTTAATTAGTGTTTGAATATCTGAAAGAGCGAATTATCTTTTATAGACCTGTACGCAGGTTCAGTGAAGCGGAGGCGCGTATACACGGTGGTCCAGTGAATGAAAACAATGTATACACAGGTTGTTCCAAACACAGAAGCGTATGCACGTGTGTTGCAGGTTATTGAAATAGTGTATATATTTTGAGTAGTGATCTAGTTGCTTCTGTTTATTGTTGCTGTGTTCTGGGTACAGATTTTGGTGTGTGGTTTTTGGTACTGTGTTTTGGGTGCAGTTGTCAGAGAAGTATCTACTTGATTCAGATCTAATTGGTGGAAAGGAGATTGGTTGATGGAGAAATTCTTGATGATTGATTGATGTTCATGGATCCAGTCTGAAAATTTATGAAACATGGTTCCTGGAAGAAAGAGAAGGTTGTAGCCTTCTGTAGGCTAGCACCTACGTACTAGTATCTTGGCTAGTGCAAGAGATAAAGGGTGTTGTAGCTCCTTTCCAGGAGAAGTTGGAGAATGAGAGAGGGTTGTAGCTCTCTGCAGGTTGCAGCCTGCGTACTTGTAAAGGACTGCACCACTACATTGTAAAAGAAGTTTCTAATTTAAAAGAAGATAGAGATGAATTGCAGCAGGTGGTTTTCACCCACATTGGGTTTCCACCTTATATCTTGTGTTCTTATGTGTGATTGTCTTTCTGCTCTGTTTTACTGTCTTTGGTTACTGGTTATTTGATTTTGAAACACAGATTAACAATCATCATCAAAAATATAAAGTAAATTAAAAGTTTTCTTTTTATACGCGGGTTTCTCTATTGATAGTTGCGTATATACGCGGGTTTAATTAACTGAAGTAGTGTATATCATTTGATTTTGAAAAAGGAACATTTGACTTGATAATACTGATTCACCCCCCTCTCAGTATTATTTCCAACAAACATGTGTTATATTTCTTTCAAATTTAAATTTGCTTGGGTTTGTGTTGGAAGAAAATTTAACACAAGCTAGATTTCTTATACTCTACAATGTTGTTGTTGGCAACGTGCTTGTATTTGTGGTAGACAAAAATCTAGTAGTTGCTAGATTTCTTAATCTACAAGGAAATCTAACACATGTTAGATTTTCTTTTACATTGCAATGTTGTTAAACTAGCACACATTAGACTTATTTAGTCCTAAAATGTTGTTATGTTCTTGTGTTTGTGCTAGAAGGAAAGATAGCATGTGCTAGATTTCTTTCAAATTTAAAAGTGCTTGTTTTTGTGTTGGAAGAAAATTTAACACAAGTTAGATTTCTTATAATCTACAATGTTGTTGTTGGCAACGTGCTTGTATTTGTGGTATACATAAATTTGGCACTTGCTAGATTTCTCACTGTAAAAATGTTTCTATGTGCTCGAGTTTGCGCTAAAAGGTAATCTAACACATGTTATATTTTATTTTAAATTGCAATGTTGTTAATCTAGCACACATTAAACTTATTTAGTCCTACAATGTTGTTATGTTCTTGTGTTTGTGCTCAAAGGAAATATAACATGTGTTAAATTTCTTTCAAATTAAAATGTGCTTGTGTTTGTGTTGGAAGAAAACTTAACACAATCTAGAATTCTTATACTCTACAATTTTGTTGTTGGCAACGTGCTTGTATTTGTGGTAGATGTAAATCTAGCACTTGATAGACTTCTCACTCTACAATGTTTCTATGTGCTCAAGTTTGCACTAAAAGGAAATCTAACACATGTTAGATTTTATTTTACATTGCAATGTTGTGAATGCTAACATGTTTCTGTTTAGGCTAAAAGGAAATCTAGCTTGTGATAGATTTTTTTTGTCATGTAATGTTGTCATTGGAAATATTTATATGTTTTTGTTTAAGTAAATGTAACACAGACTAAATTTTTCTCACCCTACAATGTTGTTATGTGATTATGTTTCCATTAGAAGGAAATATAGTATGCATTATATTCCTTTCACCTTGTAATATTGTTATTTGCAATGTTCTTGTGATTTTTATAGGAGGAAATCTTTGTACACTATCCCATTCTTAGACCACATATTCCATATGAGTGGCCTTCTAATCATTCCAGGGTTTAACATTTTTTATATTGTAACAACAGCCTATGTAGGCATGGACTAAAACCTCATCGTCTCTAAAAGGCAAGGCCAAATGTCCCAGGAAATATTATTATTGCAATGTTTTTATTGACATTGTGTTTATGTTTTTGCTAGAAGGAAATTTAGCATCCACTAGATTTGCTTTGCAATACAATGTTGTTGTTGGCAATCTTCTTGTATGCGATAGAATATAGTCTAGCATGGTTTACATTTCCTTTGCCTTGCAATATTTTTAATGACAATGTGTTTGTGTTTGTGGTAGAAGGAAATCTAGATTGTGCTATATTTATTATGTTTTGCAATGTTTTTCTTGGAAATATGAATGTATTCGTACTAAAAATAATTCTAGCACATGCTAGATTTCTTTCATCTTACAATGTTTTTTTTAACAATATCCATGCGTTTGTAATAGAAATAAATCTAGGATGCGAATATTTCTTTTGCTTTGCAAGATTCTTGTTGGCAATATGCTTTTGTTTGTGTTAGAAGTAATTATATCACATTTATATGTCTTTCACCTTGCAAAGTTGCTATGTGTTTGTCTTTGTGCTAGACGAAGATCTAGAAGAAAATCTAATGATCGCCATAGTTAATGTTCTTTCATTGTGTTTTGCTTTTATTTTTTCTAAAGCAAAATAAGAATATACATGACTATAAGAGATAAATTTTGTGTATATAGGATGTTGTTGTAGTCTCTACAATTGTTTTTTTTTATTGACAATATAATGTCGTTTGGAAATGTTCTTATGCTCGTGCTAGAAGGAAACCTAGTAGATGTTTGCTTTCCTATATTCACGATTAAAAGAACATAATAAAGTATTTGGGGGTGCCCTTTTTCTAACCTTGATTAGCTATTATTGTGAGTTCTACACTTGTTATTTTTCTTGTTCATTTTGTTACACATATAATGATGCGATTAGTTATAGTATTTATAAATTCATATTTTGTTCAATAATTCGAAACTGTGATAACAATTTTTTACTTTATTTTCAGATACCATGGACTATGAAGCTAGTGAGAATTCGAAGGAAGCATCCAAGGAAAAAGGAAGTTCAAGAAACACGACACCAAATTCTTTAAATGGTATGACAATTTTAGTTTATACTTTGTTACAATCATTAGACATTGTGTTAATAACTCATTGTTGATTAATAAAACCTATGGAAATAGCCTTAGGAGTGGGGTTTTAATGAGGACAACCCATACTAACATGGGTATTTTTTTCCAAGAAATTTTAACTATGTGATAACTTTTGGTGTCATATACTAAACTTGCATAACATATGCACTCATTTATTATTGTGCGTGTAAATGGAAATTGTGTATTATAAGGATGTTTAATACTATTTTTTATTTCATGTCTTCCATAATATTTTTCTTTCTAGAAACCATGGAAATTGCTGGGCGTGAAAACAAGTGATATACAAATGATGCCCCTTTCAACTGGTATGGTGGTTTTATATTTTATGTACTCTTTTAGAAATGGTTGGATTAGGTGGTTTCTTTTCTTAGCAATTTTACCCACGTGATAACTTTTGGTGTCATATAGTAAAACTTGCATAGCATATGTACTCATTTATTATTGTGCATGTAAATAGAAATCATGTATTATAAGGTTGTTTAATAATATTTGGTATTTCATGTATTCCATAATTTTTTTTCTAGAAACTATGGAATCTGGTGTGCCTAAAATTCGAACTAAATTAGTGAAGAAGAAACAAAAAAAAAGTGATATACAAACATTGCCTCCAACTTGTATGATGGTTTTATATTTTATGTACACTCTCTTAGAAATGGTTAGATTAGGTGGTTTTTAAGTATTTATAAGAACATTATGTGACAATATTTGAAATTATATTTTCATTTTGATTAATGGAAATATTTTTTTGTTGTTATTTGCAGAATTAGTTGGTCCAAAAGCAAATGAAATGTTACAACCATCACTTAAGAAAAAGAAAAGTTATTCAACTCAAAAGGTAGTATCAATAACACCTTCTACTTCTACTTTTGAAATGATTAAAAGATACAATACATATAATAAATATGAGTTTGTGCAAGATTGGTACATCCAAATAGAAGCTCCCATGAATATGTTTCCTGATATGTATCTATTTGGATCAATAGATGGAAACGAACCAGAGATATTAGGAATAATAATTAATTGTAATGCTTACAATGAAAATGACATCGACTTTCAAGTGGAAATGATTAAAGAAAATGAGGTAATATTAATTTCATGTCAAGTGCAGTATACAAATTTTAGACTAGATCTGATTGAAGCTTCAAGTAATGATTCAACAAATACGATAAAGAATTCAATGTTCAAGTTGGATAACTTTGAGAGCTTCTCTAAATCTGGACTAAATATTTGTACATATCTTTTAAAACGTATCACCACCATTCTGAGATATTCCTATGTAAGAAGTAAAAAAACATCATCTGTACTTCTTCATTTATAACAAAAAGGTAAATTTCTTAATAAAATACGAGATGATAAAATTGATTCTCAATTACTTGCTTTGAAAAGAGTATATTTATTTAATTTGGAGGAGAACATTATAAAAAGTGATTTCAAGCTCACTATAGAAATTCAAAAAACTAGGAAAGTTGAATTTGAGACAATTAACCTTGCAAATCAATGTGATGAGATTCATGAAGCCTTCAAGCATTGTTATCTATTTTCAAACTCCTTTAATAGAAAAGTGGCTGTTGAAATACGTAAAAAAGCCCCCAAGGTGTTCAGATTAAGATCACAAGATGATTTAAATGTTCATGTATTAGTGAAATCATCCCTAGAAAAATTTCAAACCTCATTACCCGATGCTCTTTTGATTCCATTTGACATCAATGAGTCTGATTCATTGGTCAACTCTATCAAAATTATAAATGAGACAGATATAAATTCTAAGAATATAATTTTTTTTTATAGTTGATGGTCAACATACCATTCAAGCAGCGAAAGAAATTTTAACAAATCCTAAATATAATCTATCGAGAGAAGAAAAAAAAAATATAAGAAACGTAATGCTCCATTGTTGCATGCATCAGTTGAACCCACTGAGGTGATCCACATTTGTTGTCAATTAAATTATGCAAATAAGGTATT
This sequence comes from Pinus taeda, assembly GCA_000404065.3. Classification (NCBI taxonomy): domain Eukaryota; kingdom Viridiplantae; phylum Streptophyta; class Pinopsida; order Pinales; family Pinaceae; genus Pinus; species Pinus taeda. The sequence continues at coordinate 86,767 of APFE031081636.1, read as the reverse complement.
CTTCAAAACTCCATTTATTGATTGTGTGCGCTCGGCAAGAACATTTCTTAATTGCCAATGACAAATTAAATAAAGGAAGATTAGATGTTTCTAAGACGGCTGAAGACAAGGCATGTAATTTAAATTATTTTACATTTAATAATTTTATTATTGTATTTATTTTTATTGTAGATAAATGACTAAAGCTGATAATATAAGTCATATTTTTTTATATTTATAATGATTTCTCATTAGATTATAACACATTATTTAGTTTCAATTTTACATTGAATTCTTATTAGTTTATATTTATTATTTTATCAGGTTGATGATGAAATGTTGTGCTTATTCTTTGACTGTCCAAGTACAATTTTTTCTGATAAAAAAATTCTCTTATATCTTGATGAAGCTATTTGGGATAAATGGGACATTGTTTTTAACTGTTACCAACTACGCACATTAAAGTGTTCTCCAAGCCAACCTGACTTTGAGAACTACAAGAGAAATACTCTACACAGTTTGACATCATCAGCTACTCTTTGGCCCCTTCAGGGATTAACCATGGAAGAAATTGCTTCAGTAGCATATAAGCTATTGGATGGAACCATTTGGTTTTTTATTCCAATTAATCATAATCAAATGCCATAAAATTAAAATATTATTGTTCTAAATTGAAACCAACAGAACAATATTGGATGCAATGGTTACATATTGTCAAAGTCAAGATCAAAACTTGAAGGAGATGACTCTTACCACATTCAACATTTTTGAGCATTATGAAATTAATGATATCATATTTACCAATTTTTGCAAACATGGTGGAGGGGTCTACTTATGTCAAAGGAACACGTATACAAAGATAGAGTCCCTTTCTCAGCAAGCATGTGGAGTCCTTGACAGAATGATAAATGGATCAACAAGTGTTCAACAGGTTGTTAACAATTTTGAATTTGGTTGTCATTTTGGGGGCCCTCATCTTTTATCAACGCTTTTGCACTCTTTTCCATGTTAGTTGCAACCAATTTTACATACTGGCCTTGTTGTTTTGGATACACTCGCTTTGAAAAAAGAACAATTCCACAAGGGATATTACATTGAATTTTTTCGATTTATTATCGAAAAAAATGAGTTGAATGACTTTACTACAGTTCTCTTAGTAAAACTTTGGTTTTGTAATGATTAGTGGCATTTATGAATATAAGTCCCAAAACAATTATAGTTATGATATCGTTCTTATTATACATTTCTATACTTCATAATTAAAAATTTTGGAGGCTATAAAATACTCTCACACATTTGAAGAGACATTTGATGAAAATGAGAGAGATTATGATTTCTGGATGGATTTAGTGGAAAAAAACCAATAATGTAGTGATGCAAAAGTGGTTATTTCTCTTTATGCAGAGAAAAATTTAATCAAGGCTTGTTGTACATATGGAAGAAGAATTTCATGTGTTGTGCAAACAGGGTCACAAAGGACAATCATGTTAAATAATTACAAATCTTTTCAACTATCAAATCCGGTATCCATTAATTTCTTGGAAAATTCGGGTACTACAATTCATTTTTTTTTCTTATAATACTTTGGATACTATCTTTTTCATATTTCTTAATTGTCAAAGTGTTTACTAAAATGACTAATGACGGAGATTCTAAAATAGAGAATGATGAAAGTGGGAAGAAAAAAATTAATCAACATAGTGCTTATGTTGTTGAAAAAAATATGGAGATGGAAATAGGAGGAGAAGGAGGAGAGGAAGAAGTTATCATACCAGGTACATAATTTGTTTGGGTTTTTCTCTTGATAATTTTTCAATTTATTTAATTTCCATATTCATAACATTTTTGGATGACTATTATAGGGAATTATGAGATGAATGAAATTAATCAAGACAATGACCATGGAATGATGGAGATAGAAATGGGTATTAAGCATTGTAACTCTATCTTTTTTTTATTTTATTATTATTCTAAATTATTTTGATTCATATCATTTCATATGTTGATTATAGTTGGAAATAAAGAGAATGCATATAATGACCAGGGTATTGTCCCACAAAACTACAATCAAGACCAAAATATTATTATGGACGATTGTTGATGATTCTTTTTTTGTATAGTTGTTTAATGAATTTTGTTCATTGTCACAATTTATAACATTTTTTTTTATGTTTGTTATAGTGACAAGCAAAGAGAACCAAGACATTGATCAAATGAAAGTTAAACAAAACTTTAATCAAGAAGAAAATCTAACATCAGGTACTTATAATTTGTCCACTTGTTTTCCTTGTTATTTAATGATTCTATTCATTTTCACAATTCAAAATATTTTATATGTTTAATTTGGAAACAAATAAAGGTAACTAAGATGATGATGAGGTGGAATGCTACAAATATGAAGATAATGTCATATCAGATACTTATAACTTGTCTTCTTGTTTATCTTATTATTCTTCAAACTCAAATGTTTATAACTACCATAACTTTGTATATTTTTTTTATAGGAACAAATAAAAAGGATAAAATTAACAATCAAAGTAATGTTAAAGGTGTGTGCGTGTGTGTGTGTGTTTCTTTTTAAAGGTTGCATTACTAATGTTTTTCTTGGTATTGGTATTTGATTGAAGGTTTAATATGTTTACTCCAAGTCCTATCAAGATGATAAAAAAAATTATTGTTTCATCTATAAATATTGAAAAACCACTCAAGGTAAGTGTATCGTTTCAACAATTTTTTTAGTAGTTTTTGTAACATGAATAAAATGGTTTTACTATATTATTTTCCATTGTGTTGCAGCCAAAATAACTGAAAAGAAACTAGTTATTTTTGAACTAAAGGACATTTTTTATCATAGAATCGATGATGAAGCAACAAACAAAGGGCATATTGAGAAAATGGGAGCTGATGCTGATTACACAATAGAGAAAAAATTATTTTGGATTCATCCACATGCAAAATCATTTTTTGAAATGTTTCAAAAATGAATCTCTTGACATTGCAATTTGGATGACAGCTTTGAAACAAAGCACAACAAGATTTCTAAAAAAGTTGGTTTCAAAAACATTACAAGATAAACTTGTGTTTAAGTGGACTGCTTTAGACTGTACACCACAAAAGGAACATAATGTAATTGACAATCCAACGAAAGTTATACACACTAAATCATTGAAAAAAGTGTGGGAAATGCATACCCAATATGATGCAACCAATACTATTATAGTTGTTTGTTTAATTGAAAGCGTGAAAGAGAATCCAAAAGAAAATGTGATTCTTGCCCCTCCATTCATTGGAGAAAATCAAGGGGATAATTGGTTGAACAATAAGCTATGGAGAATATTGCATAAACTCAACAAGGCTACGGATGTGCGAGCTATTTTGAAGGATGTTCAATTACATTTAGAAGTACCTTAAGATTACAAATGTTTATATCATGCTATTATATGTATGACATCATGAATTATTAGTTTTATTTCACAACACTAATAAAATAAATGTTGATTTGGTTTTTCATTACTAAAAATAAAATATTTTGATTTTGATTTTTTATTTTTGGTTAGATGAATGGTCATTTAATGTTTTCATATCAAAATTTCTCATGCTATATATATATATATATATAATATATATATATATATATATATATATATATATATATATATATATATATATATATTACAATGGATTACATTGTATGTAAAATTAATAGATAACTGGTCTATTTGTTTTAATTATATCATTACAATTATTTGCTTTAAATGTGGTTTAAGTTATCGTTATACCTCTTAGAAATTAGTAATGTGAAGGATGACCCATTGCATTCTTATAACCCTTTTTATTCCATATAAGTTGAAAAATTATATTAAGTTGTATGTAGCACCAACAATAAACATACAATTTGTACTAAAAGAAGCACCAAAAAAAACTAAGGTAGAAACTCTATAAATTAACAAATAATTAATTAGGTTTGAAATTTGAAAATTAATATATAATTAGTTTGTTTACTTGTACTAGACCTTTGTAATTATATTTTTCAATTGCAATTAAATAAATTGTTACAAGTCTTAAAATCAATGATTTAAATGGTGGGTCAATGCATTCTTATAAGACTTTTATTCCATATAAATTGAATAAAGGTATTAGGCTTTATGTATAAAGTAAACATATTATATGTTTGTTCATTTTAATGGGGCAATTGTATTTGTATTTTGTGATACTTTGAACTCATTGTAAAATTAAGTTTGCAAACAAATGGAAATAGTTCATAATAAATATTAGCATCGTTTTTAAAATGATAGATTTTTACGTCCTTAAACAATGAAGTGTTGAAGTGGAGATATATTAATATCATACATGTGGTTGCAGTGCAGATGCAGATGGGAATTACTACAAGTCAAAAGATGTTGTTGATATTTGAAATGGAAGCGTATTCTTCCAATCATACACCAAAGATGAACACAATTTTCATATTCAAAGAGAACCAGATTGGCAGTTTGGTGATAGGTCCTATTTTTTAAGGCATTTTCAGTCAAAAGTATTAAAATATTGCTTAAGAAATTATGATGTCGCAATATGGACATTAAATGTCACTGACAAGTACATCCGAAAAGTACTTGAAAAATCAAATATTGATATAGAGGACTTTAAATTTGCATGGGACAGGTCTCATTGTCATTTGAAAACAAAATTGGAAGTAGGGAGAGCAAGACAATTTTATGAGAAAAAGTTGATTGATGTGTGGTCCCAATATGGAGAAAATTTTGAAGAATCAAATGTATTGCTAATAGATACAGAAAATCATACTTCTCAATTCATCAGATATCGATCAAAGCACATCTTGATAAAATCATATACAGGAAAAGAGTAAGATACGTGGCTTATGCAAGTTTTATTCCCCTTTCTTAAGACACTTCATTGTATCAAACAAAAACATGATTACATTCAAATGTTCAATAGAACATGTACTTCATTGTAGTTCATGGAGATAATTTCTTTTATAAATTTGTTGAAAAGTACATTCCAATTTTTCAATACATTTTGGACATAGTTTTTGTTGAATCAATTTGTATGATTTTATAATTTTTGAAATATATGGGAATTGCCAATTATATTAATATGTATATTTCTTATTATTTATAAATGTTTTTGCAGTGACTTTGTTGTATCGATTTTTTTCTAAGATGTGTGTGCACGTGTGCGTGTGTTCTTAAATGAATTGTTTTCCATTCAAATTATCTTACATTAACCATCGAGGCATGTTATTTTTAATGACTTATGTTTACTTATATGTATCAATAATCATATACAAATGTGAAATATAAGTTTTGAAATAGGACTCCTTGCAAACAAAGGTGCTATTCTTACTAAAGAAATTATAATAATTTATTTGATAAATGTTATGTGAATTATTCACTATTCACAATGCATTATTCATTATTAAGGCCAATTATAAATGTGTCATAGGTAAATGATTCGATATTTTTGAAGCATAAGATATGTGATTTCTCAATCGATAGTTTTCATAAATTTATATGCTAAAATCAATTAATGGTTGTAATTGCAATGATATCATATTGAAAATCAACAAGGCACAAAGTGAGTTATTCATTGTTTACATATAAAATGCACTAATATGAATGCATAAATGTGATATGTAATTTTTTAGATAAAAATATATTGTAAATAATTTTGCATTTCTTAAAAAAACATATATATGATGATAATGATTGATAAGTGGATTATCAAGGTTTGATTACATACTATCATGGATGAATTATGTCATTGAACTTTTTGAATCATAAGTCATCTAATTTCATTATTTAAAGTCGTTTTTTTGTAAATTTATATTTTAAATAAACTGAAATCTTATCACTTGAGCTATAATTATATTATTGACTTGTACTTAGTTATGTCCATTAATATGAGTGTATAAATGTGATTTATAATAGCCATATACTATGATGCATTTTTTCGAAAAATAAGTCTTTTAATTTATTGATAATAAGTATTAAGTGGACTATTTAGGCTAACGGGTGATGACTCATAAGTGAATACTACTCATTAAATTGTAGGGCATTCAATTTTTAACCCATATTTTTTTTTCATATATTCTTGAGTCAACTATTTGTATATGCAATCATCTCATCTCATTTAATTTAATAAGGAATCCATTTATTGACTTTTATTTGTCTATCACATAATCGATTAAGGTTGTATTAATCTCATATTGTATTGTTTTGAAACAAAACTCTATGAAAAACAAAATTCTCTTCTTAATAAAAACATGGAATAATTAATTAACAATTTGTTAAGTGGACCATCTAGACTCATTAAAGAGATGGGTAAAAAATGGTTGTATTTAAACTTTTTGCACCATAAGACATTGATTTTCCAATCCATATTAGCATTTTGTCATTTTCAATTCCTAAATAGTTTATTTGTGGTTTAAATAATTTCATAGAATCCAGTAGGACTTGAAGAATTATATTTGGCTATATGCATTGATAGAAGTTCATAAATGTGATGCAATTTTTAAATGTAACTCTTAATGTAAGTAAATATATATATATTTTACAAAACAAATTATAATTAATTGATAATGAGTTTTAAGTGGTCTATATAAATCCATTTATCGACTTTTATTCTCATATCATGAAGTTTAATCTAAGTGTGTAAATGTGGAACTTTTTTTAAAAATAAAACTCCATGTAATATGAAATATTTTTCCTAACAACACATGGAATAATTAATTGGTAATGAATTTTAAGTAGATTGCTAAGTGTACTTAAACTTTATGCAACATATGGCATTTTATTTTCCCACCTTTATTAACATTTTGTAAATTTCAATACTTAAATAAAATATTTGTAATTGAAATAATCTCATAGAAACCAACAAGACAAGTATGTATTAAATTATATTTAGAATGTATGTATGTATAAATGGAATTTATTTTTGAAATAAAGATCTCAATGTAAGTAAAAAATATATTTTTTAGAAAATTAATAATCTAAAATTAATTATTTATGAGTTCTAACTAGTTTATCCTATTTTGAATTGACAACTTTTTCTAACTATGCATTATTAAATCAATTATTCCTATATGTAATCATCTCATATAAGTCAATAAGTCAAGAAAGCATTAATTGATTTTTATTTAACTATCATGTGGTTTAATATGAATATATAAATGTGAAATTGCTATTTGTAGAATGAAAAATGATGCAGGAGCATCAAGCCCATTTTCATTTCTAAATATCAAATAAAGAGGGGGTGTGATTATTTTCAATATTTTGTTATTTTTAATAAAATAGGGAGTGTTTTAGGCATAAAAGCGATAGACGAGGATAACGAAGGCTTTTCTATTTTAGAACAGGGAAAAAGATGGGAAAAAGCTTCAAGATGCTTTTTACCCTATGTATGCATTGCATCTAGACACTTAGACCTTTTAGTTGGGTGATTCTAGATCATGCTTAGTTTTTATAAATTAGGAATGTTGAGGCATTAACGAGGAGAGAGATAGAAGAGCAGTGAGAGAAATAGAGTGTGAGAGGTTTCTGGTTGGGAGCCTCCGGGCAATTTGTAAAGGCCATGAACATTGAAAATCTGGCATTAAGGAAAGGTTGTAAGTATTTATTACTATTGTTAATATATAACCTGTGTGTTTAATACCTACAAGCGTTGTTGAATTTGATGTATAACCTGTGCGCAAGATGTTTTCTCTCCAAATGAATGTATCCGCAACTCTTCAAAGAGAAAAAAACGAGTGTGTCTTGGATAGGAATGGAGTGCGCGGACCTTTGGGAGATGATATGCAGCTTAACTGTGTAATAAAGGAGATTTCCGCGTTGTTCATAATTTTATGGGTTAATACAAAGATTTGGGAGTGTAAAAAAAACCAACGGTGCGTATAGTGTCCATTCCATAGTATGCATGCCTGTAGAATGTGATTAGAAGCGGTGGCCTTTACAATTGAACGCTGTGTTAATTAACGTATACCGTGGTTTTTTAAACAACCCGTATTCATTTCACTGTCCAACAAATTTCAATACGTTGCAGCCATAATTTGAATAGTGTTTATTGGTTAATGTTAAATAGCGTGGTTGTGGAGTTTAATTAAAAGCTGCGCGTTGTACGCTGTTGCGAAATTCATGTATGGTGTATTGTAATAGTTACAAAATCGTTGATAACGTTGTGCGCCCACCGCTTGTATGGTGTGCTGTTATAACATTCACATGTTTGTGGCCAAGAATTTTGTGTGCCAATTCTATATATACCTTGTTTCATTCATGAAAGTAGTGAATAGTTAAAGCCAGCAGCATGGGATAAAAGTTGAATTATTGGTTTTCCATAGTTAATGATATTACTGCGAGTCAGACAATCAGTGGACAGAGTGATTTGGGAAAATGCTAGGATGAATGTTTATATGCACAGTCTTGGGTGATCCTGGTAATTACAGGCTTGGTGAGCCGGCATCAAAGTGGTATCAGAGCGGGAGTAGCTTTCTTTGAAGGTTCAAGTGTTTTTGTTAAGTTAATTGCATGTGATGATTTCTGGGACTGATGAATATTGATTTACAGGAAGAGTGAAGAAATCTCAGCGGGAAGAAGGAGAAGTGAATGTGGAAAAACCTGAAGATTCAACAGAGGTTGAATAAAGTTGCAGATGGGAGAAGCCTACAGGAGCAGTGGAGGGTGCTCAAAAGGTTCCAGCAGAGGAACTACGATTACCAAAAGACCAGATCTGGAGGGAAGGATTGGTGAGGTAAGTGGCAGCAAGAGAGCTTGCTATGGCAGAGGCTTCATGCAACGCATAGCTGAAGAACTTATGGCGATGGAAAAGGCTACTAAAAGTCATAAAGGAGACAAAGGAAGAGGTTCATAGAAATGCCACAGAGATGAGATGACTGCAGGAGTTCGAGAAAGAGAGATTGCAGAAATAAAGGCACAATTACAGGTACTAGAAAAACGGCTGCAAGAGTAGGAAAAGCAGAAAGGAAAATGGCTCTTTCCACTGAAGGGAAAGAGAGTGATTTGGCGACAATTGCAGAGGAGGTTGAGGCAAATTATCATTGCCTTGTTGAAAAAGGGACTTAGAGTTCTTGCGCCAGAGTTGGAGGTTGAAAATCCCACATGCAGATTTGTTCAAAGGAAACTGTTGAAGGAACCAGTGAGGACTAAAAAGACTTGCAGTTTTAACACTGATGAGTTGGGTATGTTTGCAGGTGCAGAGGAGGTTTCCATTGATGAAACAGAAGAGGACAAAATCATTGATGATTTCTTGAGTTATTGGGTAAATCCAAATCAGCGAGATAATGTAAAACCATGTATTTTTGTAGCTGACATTGTGATGTGATTACAGGTTCTACTGAGGAGGAAGTGCAATCTTGTGAAACTGATACAGTACAAGAGGAAATTCTTATGGATGCTGAAGAAGTGAATCAGTCTGTAGCAGGGATAATTGAAGAAACAGTTGAAACTGTTGAACTTGATGAAAGTTTATGTATGAATGCAGGTGATGAGATGGTAACAACAGAAAGCTGGGCTTGTGAAAATATTGAAGATTGCACAGAAATATTCTCAAAGCAGATGACAGGTTTATGGCAGGAGTTAAATGTTCTAGAGAAGAGACTAGAAGTACAGAGGATAAGAATTCAGAATATAAAGGCAGAGATGAATGAAGATGAAGAGGTTTATGAACCAGAATACAGATGCATTCTCGAAGGAGATGATGCTGAGGATAGACTGAGTGATAATCTCAAGAATGATTGGGATCAATACACTGAAATGCTGGCAGAGGGAAATAAGGCACTGAAGCCTTATGACTTTTATTCTAACAAGTGTTTTGTGAATGTAGGTATTGGTGAAGAACATTTGACTCAGTTGAAGGGAGAAGAGGTTTTCTGTTCCAGAAGACAAGAGGGCATGGATGATTGGGTGGCAGTCAGAACAGAAACAAGCATAGAGGCAGGAAGTCAGCAGTCTGAAGACTTATTAGACAAAGAAATTGATTTAATCAGAAGAATCATGTTGAAAGGGTCTCAAAGGAAGACATCAGCAAGGAAGAGAATCAGCAGAGGTAGCAGTAAAAGAAAGACGGCAGAAGATTTTGAAAGTGCAGCTAGTGGAGCGAAGCAGCATAAAGTGTGGAGACCTGGAGAAGAAGAACAGACAAAAGCAGCGGGAAATGGAAACTTGCAGCATAAGGTGTGGGATACAGGCATACACAGATTCCAACACATGATCAAGGGGTCATGATTAATTTTAAGGTTGGATGTATGATGCAGGAGAATCAAGCCCGTTTTCATTTGTAAATATCAAATAAAGAGGGGGTGTGATTATTTTAAATATTTTGTTATTTTTAATAAAATAGGGAGTGTTTTAGGCATAAAAGAAATAGATGGGGATAAGGAAGGCTTTTCTATTTTAGAACAGGGAAAAAGATGGGAAAAAGCCTCAAGATGTTTTTTACCCTGTGTATGCATTGCATGTAGACACTTAGACCTTTTAGTTGGGTGATTCTAGATCATGCTTAGTTTTTATAAATTAGGAATGCTGAGGCATTAAGGAGGAGAGATATAGAAGAGCAGTGAGAGAAATAGAGTGTGAGAGGTTTCTGGTTGGGAGCCTTCGGGCAATTTGTAAAGGCCATGAACATTGAAAATCTGGCCTTAAGGAAAGGTTGTAAGTATTTATTGCTATTGTTAATATATAACTTGTGTGTTTAATACCTACAAGCGTTGTTTAATTTGATGTATAACCTGTGCGCAAGACGTTTTCCCTCCAAATGAATGTATCTGCATCTCTTCAAAGAGAAAAAAAACGAGTGTGTCTTGGATAGGAATGGAGAGCGCGGACCTGTGGGAGATGATATGCAACTTAACTGTGTAATAAGGGAGATTTCCGCGCTATTCATAATTTTATGGGTTAATACAAAGATTTGGGTGTGTAAAAAAAACCAGCGGGCGTATACTGTCCATTCCATAGTATGCCTGCATGTAGAATGTGATTATAAGCGGTGGCCTTTACAATTGAACGCTGTGTTAATTAACGTATACCGTGGCTGTTTAAACAACTCGTATTCATTGCACTGTCCAACAAATTTCAATACGTTGCAGCCATAATTTGAATAGTGTTTATTGGTTAATGTTAAATAGCGTGGTTGTGGAGTTTAATTAAAATTTGCGCGTTGTACGTTGTTGTGAAACTAATGTATGGTGTATTGTAATAGTTACAAAACCGTTGATAACGTTGTGCGCCCACTGATTGTATGGTGTGCTGTTATAACATTCACATGTTTGTGGCCAAGAATTTTGTGCGCCAATTCTATATATACCTTGTTTCATTCATGAAGACAGTGAGTAGTTAAAGCCAGCAGCATGGGATAAAAGTTGAATTATTGGTTTTCCATAGTTAATGATATTACTGCGAGTCAGATAATCAGTGGACAGAGTGATTTGGGAAAATGTTGGGATGAATGTTTATATGCACAGTCTTGGGTGATCCTGGTAATTGCAGGCTTAGTGAGCCGGAATCAAAAAACCATGTAAAGAAAATGAATTTTCTAATAAAACATGGATTAATAAATTCACCATGAGCATTAAGTAGACTATTTAAGCTCATTCAATAGATGGGCCATAAATGGATGCCTTCAAACTTTTTACACCATATGACATGCTTTTCCCATCAATATTAACATTTTGTAAATTTGAATTCTTATATAAACTATTTGTACTTAAAATAATCTCATAGAATGCAACAAGACTCATAAGTTATTTATTGAATTTCATTTAGTTATATGTATTCATATAAGTTTATAAATGTAGTTTATTTTTGAAATAAAGCTATTAATCCAAGTAAATATTTATCTTATACAAAACTATTTAGGATTAATTGATAATCAACTTTAAGTGGTTTATTCAGGCTACATGAAAAATCAAGTGTCATAGATGAATGCCTTTTAATACATATTTAATATTCAAAAACAATATCTTAATGATAATTTATTTGTATTTACATTAAGTTTTTAATAATTAAAGAACACGAGGACTTATATAAATTTCAACTAAAATACATGAGTTATGTTTCACGTTTATTTCTCCCCCATTAAAAATGCTTATCATTTTCTCTTCTTAGTGAAAGTAATGGTCAAACATGACCTTCCATAGAATTGGTTCACACTAAATTTACATCAAGACTATTATTGGTTTTGACAATGTTTACAAGGAGAGATCAATATCCACACTACCATCAACTGTGCTAATATTTGAAAAGCCTTGCCTCCACTACTTACAAGAAGTCACCACTAAAGTTTCTTGTTTACTTCAATTTGTGACACTGTCCATCATAATGGAATGACTTGAATACCCACTTAAGAAATCTCATTTGATGTACTTGGATTTGAGTGGAGATAGATCAATGGTACCTAACCTTCTTGAAATACCTAGATCAACAATGTGTAAATTTTATAGTGGATGCCTGCATGCTATGAAGATGAATGATGACCGCCTCATTAGTGCTTCATAAAGGCACAAAGGGACCGTAGGAAATTGAGTACAAGAACATTTTACTAAGGTTTTAGTAGACTAGTCTCAATGCAATGCAAGGGACACCTATCCTTGTCATTTACAATAATATCCTCACATCACCATCATTCAATCATCAAATCCCCCATAGGTTGGGGGAAAGGGTGTTAGAGTTACCAGACATAAAATTTAAACATTGAGGAATCTAGCATGTTATCCATAACTATAATATCTTTATTGGATGTTTGACATACTAATATGATTTAGCTTAAATCAATTTCTTCTAAGATTTTTATTTCACACTCCTATTGTGTATTGATACTATTGTACATAACAACCCCATGTTTGACCTATTCATGATCTCCAATTGGTTTGAAATTACTTGCAAGTTATTTTAATGTTGAATCAAGTTAACATGGTGATTTACAAAAGAATGAATGTTTTTGAAGGCCTTGTAATAAAATACTTCAAAGTTTAATGAAATATGTGTTTGATGCTCCTTGATCTGTCATGTACTTTATGTTTGAATTATGCTATGTATGCTCTTGTATCTCTTGTTGTCTTTTGATCTCTAATGTAGGCATTCAGATGCAAGGAATAGTGAGGAGCGAGCGTGGAAGCTAAGGGATCGAGATCATCATCAAAGGTTGAGCGCTTAGCATCAGAGTGACGTAGGTTTCTCCCTCTCACTATGCATTTTTCAACATAAATTACGAGAATTTTTCACTAGTTTTTCCAGTTTGTTGCTAGACCCTCTCATAGGACTAGAGAGATCATTTTTGTCAGCAGAAGGGACTTATCTTCACAACAAAATGGTGATTCCACTGGGAGCTTATATCCCTTTCAAACTCTTTCTTATTTTTGGCCTTTTGATCAGTTTGGTCAATCATCGAATTATCAGTCATTTGGACTCTGTGTAGGTCTACACTTTGCATGATTACTGCTTTAGAAGTTTAAGTCTGGACTGATTGTTGAAAATCTTATTATTTTTCCCAATATTTCTCATCCAATGTGTTTTTTTCTGGAAAATCCGCACTGCTAGTGCCTTTTTCTTGATAACAGTTGCACTGAAACACCTGTCAGCATAGGTTTGACGATAACAGTTGCACTAATCCCATAGAATTATGAAATTTTAGAATTTCTGTCATAGGGTCCCATGTGTCTTGATCTCTACTTTCTTTCCCTATCTTGTATGCTTGGATTTTTCATTGTTTTGACTGGTTGTCTTGATTAATTTGCAAATTTTGTCTCATCAGATTTGAAGTGAGGTCTAATTGAGTCTTAGGGTTTTAGGTCAATTAGTCTTCTCTTGATCCTTGTTTGTGTCATTCGGATATAGGTTTTGTTGTTAGATTGAGTGTTTTTGTTCTATGGAAATCATTGAGAAACATTATTTTTCATTTGTTTTAGCTTGTATTTCAAAATTTTTGTTTCAATTGTATTAGGTCAACTTACATTTGGAAATAATTTTTTTTTAATCAAGCATAGATTACATTGTTTGACTCTCAAGCTAAAAGAACTACATTATCATTTGATTCAAAAAGAAAAGTGAAAAATATTTTCATGTAACTGCATTTAAATCGAATTTCATTTTGATTTGGTTGATGCATTAGTTGCATTCGCGCATTTAAAATCAAAAGAAAAAACATAATTCATATAAGTGCATATTAGTAAAAGTGAAAATCATTTTACTCTTGAAAAGTTGCATTTAGGATAGTGAGAAGTGGAAATCATTTTTACTTTTTTCCATTGCATTTGGAAAGCGAAAGTGGAAGTTAGTAGAAGGCATTTTGTTAGATGCATTTTGTTTGATCCATTATTGATTGAATCTTCTTCCTTTGATTAGTATAGCTTTCATCGAAATGGAAAGTTTCTCTTTTCTCATATAGTTGCATCTTAGACATTGAGGTGACATCATTTTGAGCCTCAAAATTGAAACATAATTCAATATAAACATTAAAATTTACTGAATTAACCTAAGGAGCATTTGAAACTTAACGAAAACATCTAGAGGTCTAGGCTAGACACATGTTTCAGTATCTATAAACCTAGTAGTTTTCACTATCTACTAGCATTGTATCCCAGGGGTGATATCCCTTTCCACTTATGGAAGTATATAGGATCATTCTCCAGTACTTTTGGGTATATTGGAGGTGCTCCATGTATGGTAAGTATATGGGAATGCTCTCATCGAATGGTTATGCATTAGACAATGCTAACATGAACTTGTTCTCTTCATACCGTCCCATATATATTGGGAGAGCCCACTAGTTTGCTATTCTTTAGCCACATGTAACTTAGTCAGTTTCTCTGTAGACATGATAAGCCGAACACAACATTTGGGGAGTTTGGTCATCGTACATTAAGTCCTTGGTTCTGCCAAGGTGTATATTGCAGTTCACGGATACCTGGTAAACCCATTTTCCTAACATATCCCTTTTATTTTGTTTTTTTAATTTCTAAATCAATTAATTGACCACGGAAAAACATTCTTCTTATGGAAATTATCCTTAGTAAATCTTAGGTTAAGACTAATGGAAACAATTCCTGAGTATACCATCCAAGGAAAATCCTATGATGGGAATCCTAATCCTTTTCCTTCTTTTGGAATTGTTGGTGTTCCCTATATGGTAACGTTATCCCTTCCTAGGTTTACCATTGGTTTTCTAGTTTTGTTCTTTTCGACCCCTATGGTTCTGAATGTCCAAACTTCTCCTCAACCAGGCTATCATCCACTTGAGTAGCATCAACCTCTAGTTGATCTTAAAGTTGACACTTTACCTTCTTTGACTGTTTGGTCTTCTTCCTCTTATTCCCCTTCATCTAGTGAAAGTTTTAAAGCTAGTAAACAGGTGGATAAGAAGAATTAGAAAAGGAAGATTAAGAACAATAAAAATAAGGAAAAATCAAACAAGCAATCATTGCTACCGTTGAAGTTGATGTTGGAAAATATTCCAGTCAACCCCTAAAAGTGAAATTCCTTTACATGCTTTGTAATGGTGATCATCTTCTTATAGGTTGCCCTATTACCCCCAAGGTCTTAAAAGTGTGGTCTACATGTTCACGTCAACCTTTGTCATCAGCTTCTAGAGATCATGATGGTGATAAAACTTCAACTAGTAATAATAAGGTCTGTGGGAGAAAGGGAAAGGTGAAATTTCCCTATAGGTTATGTGAAGGGAATCATCCTATTCAACTTTGTCCTTATCTAGATGAAGCCTCTAAAGTGTTAGACAACCTTACCACATCTCAACCTCGTCTTCAGACTGGTTATCAGAAGCTTTCCCTCAACCCTCCACTAGTTGTTTGAGTGATTAATCATAAGTCATCTTTAGTCAACCCCACTCTCTCTGAAAGTGAGTCTCATGAGTCTGTTCTCAACCAACCACTGGTTGAGGAAATGGTAGACCTGACTCCACCTTCAGGTAATCACACCTGCCCTATAGAGATTGAACCTCATACCACTTGTTTCCTTCTTGTTTCGTCAGATTCCAATGAGTTGGATGGCAATCCTCCCATTCCCACAGTATAGGGGCGTGATCCTCCTGTTCTCATAATGCAAGGGTGGAATTCTCCCATTCCCTTGGCCTCACCTCCAACTAGTATGGATGTTTCCTTTGATTGGAGTCAACTAGAAGGCTATCGTCTTACTTGTTATGTGCCCTTCTAGATCATGGTGGAGGATTATAATATGACTATACATAGTAGAGTTACAGATGAAGGCACGCATGTTAGTATTTTGTCTTCAACGTCTTGGCAAGCCTTAAGTTCTCCGTAGCTTGTGCCTATTACCCAAAATTTGTTACCTTTCAACAAGGGAACCAACCAACCGTTAGGGATTGTTCCTAAGTTGCCTATTACTTTACGATAAAAAATTGTCTATCTCGACATGACAATTTTTCAAGACCCTTTAGATTTTAATCTACTCCTTGCCCATGACTATGTTTAGTATATCATAGGAGCTCTTATCTCTTCTCTCTTTTGTGTGCTATGTGTTAGCACCTAAATCTGCCTTAGGCTGAAAGAAGGAAAAATTCAGGGTAACCACAAACCACGCTCAGTCTGGTAGCTAGCCCTACCAGAACAGGAGAGGACTCTCTCCGAGTCACACTCAGTGAATAAATAAACGAAAAGGCCTGAGATGACTTACAGTGAACTATTTATCTTAGGCTAGTAAGTGAAAATGAATATAAGATGTGATTTTTATGAATGACTGTGTTTCTGGGATGGTATGGGACCAATGGACCTCAATGAACAGAGAACTTAATACAAAGGCACGGATTACTTCGTGAGGAAAGATAGGCAGAAAACCTAGCAATTTAGTTTAAGATAATGCGGAACGGAGAGATCGATTAAGAGGGTGAAAAGGGAATGGACAACATGAATCCTTTCAATAGAAGAATGAACACTGGACATGAAATTTTCCCACAGGTAGAGCAATAAAATTGAATTCTACCTTAGCTAACTTAGAAAACTTCACTAGAAATGAATATGAAATGAACTACGAAACATAACAAGATACATATGAAACATAAGAGACACCTTTTCTACACTCACGACCACATGAATCTCATGAAACAGAGCCACTGCCTTTCATTAATCCTCTGTAAAAAATATACAATGCAGAAACAGAGTTTCTTTCCCACAGTCTCCCAGAAGTTCCAAGCCAACCCTTTGCAAATAGTTTGCATACAATATATAGAATGTGACATGAAGAGATAGAATGCCCAAGGGTTGGGGAGTTACTCAAATCATCACAAAATGAAGGTGGAGAGCCAAACATCAGCTACAGGTGCAGTGCCACAAACATGACAAATGGCTTGGGTGGCCCCTTGCCTCCCTTTGCCACTTGGATAACTGCCCATCTGGAGTGAAAATACTTTTAAAACCACCTTAGGTGCCGAAAAAATGAAGTACAGATGAGGGGGCCCACTTATGAAAAGTCAGGAAGCGAAATTTCGTGAAATAGAGGCATTTTGGGCCTTTTTTCCTATATGCTCCGTGCCCTTTTCTGCATGCGTCGCGCCACTTTTAGGCCAGTTTTGAGGCACTTGCAGGAGTCCAAAATGTGCCCAAGTGTGCTCGCTGGAAATCCTGTCCTATCTACTTTCCAACCCAAGTGGAATTTTTGAATTTGGAGCTCATTTTCCCCTCCAAATCTTCATTCTCCGAAGACTGCTTCCTGTGTGTCAAAATAGGGGCAGTGAGGCCATTGTTTGGGTGTTTTTGACCTCCTGGAGACTCAAATCATGCCCAAATTTCTTGCCCGAGTGTTAGTTGTCTTGATTTTGCATGCTTAATCCAAAATTACAAACCATTTCTCATTTGGAGCTCCCAATCCTACGCGTCACGCCGGTGGCATGGCGCATATAAAGAAAAAACCTGTGTTTGTGCTAAAAGGCACTATGTTGGGCCACAGAAGCTTCAGCCAAGATTTGAAGCCGATCTTGCTCATTTGCCTCTTTTGTTGCTTTGCTTAGTTTGGCCTTCAAGCTCCTTATTCAGGCCCTTGGGCTCATGTTTCGTGCCCTATAATGCCAAGCCATCCTCCTCAATAAGGTTTTGTCCCTGTTGGCCTTCTCCAGTAGTCTCTCCAAGTGTAAATTGACTCACTCTAACCAAGACTCACGGTCATTGTTGATCTCTTGCTCCAAGGTAGTGAGCTCGATCCTCCTTTGCTGGGCAGCTTGTCGATTCTCACAGATGCTTTGCTGCTCCATGATTACCTGCTGGTCCTCAAGTTTCTTGTTCCTCTACTCGAGATACTTGATGATCCATCTCGCCCTCTCCACATTGAGTATCAAGTCTTGGATCTTCGAGTCCTGCTCCTGAATGGTCGTCCTGATTTTAGCATTTTTTGCCTCTACCTCATCATCCTAAATGAGGATGACATCCTCCTGTACACCTGATGGCTCCTCATCATGCTTGGGCTTCTTTCCCTTGTCCTGTGCCTGTGTGGTTGATGCCAGAAGCGAGGCCCCTTCCACCCTGGGTAGAGATAACACTAGCTTTGTTGCTGCAAATAAGTTCCTACTGCCTTTCTGATATGTCACCAAAAATGGCATGATCGTGGTCTCATGGTGCTGATACTGATGAGAAGGACCACCCATCTCCTACTCTAGCTCTGATGGTACCTGTGATTTGCTGAAGAAGTCATCGGAGACGAAGTCTTCCCAAGCAATGCCCTGCAATCCCAACTGATGATCTACCAAAATCCGGATAAGAGCAAAGTGGTACACACTGTTAAGCTGCTACTGAGGGGTCTTACACAGCATGAAGGTGTTCATCCTCTCTATATTCTTGCATATCAAAAATGGGAGGTTCATCATCTTCACCCTGGTGAAGTGCATGAGCAAGCGGATGTGATAGGAATAGAGTCGAGAGAACCTCCCCTCACAGCTGAAGTATTTCAAGATCAATCTCATGAGTGGAGCATACTCATCTTTCAAGTACCTAAAGGGAAAGACTCTTGTGAGCTCATTCAAGAATCTAGCCTTGATGTAAGGCTCATAGTGTTGCCTCTCCACATTCTTCTTCTTATGCCACTGTTCTCCAACATTTGGTATACCTGTTGCCACTGATATAGCTTCGAGTGTCAATGTGAAAGTGACCCCGGCCAAGATAGACTGACCTCCATGTAGATGAAGCACAAATAAACGGGCCAACTCATGATGAACTCTAACATTTCCCACCCTTTGACAAAATTCAAAACATGATAGGTGCTCGAAGCATGACATGGCAAGAGGGCATGCTTGTAACTTGGTGAGGGTAGTGGGTCCATCCCTGACATGTTTTCCACTCTTGTGGTGCCTCCTGGAAGTCTGCTCTTCTGAGGATGAGTCACTTTGTGTCTCCATCTCATACTCAGATGAATGTTGTGATGTCATGACAACAATGTGGACTGTGATTAGGCTACCCTTTTGATGATGGTGTGAGGCTTGGTGCCTTTGTAATATCTGTTACCAAGGGGAACAATGAAACAGGGAGTGTTAGGAATGGAGTGATGTAATGGGAATAGGGGTTATAGGGAGAAATTTGTTAGGGGTGTGGGAGGAGTTTGGGACTTTTGATGGGGTAGGGTTTGGGGTTTAGTGTTGCCCAAATAGTGGAGGGATAGGGGAGAGGGTTTTGCTAGTAGTTTAGGGTAGGGATTTTATGAAAAATGAGAGAGGGAGGATGGGAAAAGTGATAGGTGAGGGAAAAAGGTGAGTGGAGTGAAACCTTGGCACTAACAAGACATTTTAACAACCCTAGCCATCAATTTCTTGGTGATTTCTTATGGTCGATTTTATACATTTTGGTGGAATTCAAACATCTCAATAAAAACCCTATAATTGACAATATTTGATGAGCAAGTGATTTTAAAGAGCCTACCTATCAATTTGATAGGCTTCACCAAAATTTGGTAGTGTTTGTGCACTTGTCTTGGCCCTTGTCTGTATGCGTCGCGCACAAAGCCCAATGCGCCGCGCCTTGGGTATGTGGCGCACCTTTGTAAAGTATGAACTGTGGGCAGGCTCTGTGTGCACCACGCCCTCTGTGTGTGCCATGCTTATGAGTATATGTGCCTCGCTCCTTGGGACTGCCTCCAACTCACTCAAACACGCGCAATACACACTTTGCTCTCCTAATCACTTTGCAACGTTTCTTTCTGACCTTGATTTGCACAATGACCTTGTTTGCTTGTGGAAACCTTGTGGAATGAAGCATTTGCAGTTCCAGAGGAATATTTCAGTAAACTTCAGGCCTTTTAGCCCTGTGTATCGTGCCTCCCATGTGCGCCGCGCCAGTGTAAATTTACATTGGAAAATCTCCCTCTGTGCGTCGGGCTCCCTCTGTGCGTCATGCCCTTTTCCAGTTGACTTTTGGAGGCCTTTTTTATGTCAAAATTGGGTGTAGGATAGCTCAATGGAATGGTATTCAAGTATAATTTCTAACTCAACTAGAATTTTTCAATTTGGAGTTCATTTTCCCTGTAAAAAATCAAATCTACCAAGATTGGTCAAAATGTGCCAAACGAGGCTGCCTCAAGGAAGAGTACTATTGCAGTCAACTTTTGAAGTGGTTCCTCAGCTCCAAATTGAGATCATGATAGCTCATTGGAAAGCGCTTTGTGTCTAGTTATCATTTTAACCATAAAGAAAGTAATTTGGACAGCCACGCTAGGAAAAAACTTGATTTTACCAAGGTCACTTCAGAGGTGTATCAATTCTCCCAAGGCAATTGTATTTTTGGCATTTCTCTAAAACCATGACACCTGTGTAAAAAGTGAAGGACATGTTTCTTCCTTGGCATGTTTTGGACAAAAACCTCTCTCTTTTTTCCCAAATTCATCATTGATTTCTCATAAACATCATTTGAGTGAAACCTATCCCGATGTGTGGGACAAGGGATTTGTTGAAATGAAGCGAAATGAAGGGGATAGGAGGCTTCTAAATTCTTGAGAAATTTTTGGGAGGTGGGGAGGGATGTTAGAAACTAGGGGAAGTCTAATATCAGAAATTGAGTGAGGGGAAGGGGTCCAAAAAGGAAAAACACAGGCCTAGCCTAGAAAATTGCCAAGTTGTAGCAATAAACTAGGGTTCTGTGAAAGTGAGGAATTTGGGGGATTTTAGTGATGGGAAGTGTTTAATAAGGTACATTATGGATAGGGTAAGGTGTATGAACATCAGGATACAAGTTTTTTTGATGATTTGACCATCCAAGAGAAATTAGCTTCAAAACCCTAGGAGAGGGAAATGAACCTTGCCTAGGTGCAACTGAAGCATGAACAAGGTGTAAAATGACCCAGTGGAACTTCACATGATGATGAAAACCCTTTGAATGATGGTACACTCAGTTTGAATGGTGACATGGAACGTCATTTGGACAATTTTGACAAGGGTAAAATGAAACCCTAGACCTAATCCCTAGTGACCAAATTTTGCTTGAAGACTCACTGAAATGACAAATTTTGATTTTGACACCTTAAAATCACTTTGTAAGAGCTTGCTTGATCACTGGAGGAAGGCTGCAAAGACTGACACTAACATTGGCTCCAATGGGGGATGGTAGCTCCTTGGAGGTGCCAAGAACAACAGATCTCTGGAAGAGCTAGACAGTGCCTTTTTTTCCATTGGGCTATGGAGTCATTACTTCAACAAACCACACAAGACTCTGACTCATTTATTGGCTGAAACCTAACTCATACCGACTTACTTATGGAACCAACATGACTGAAAAAAATGACTCAATGCAAAAGGAAATGACTCGTGACTGACTTAACTAAAACAAAGAACTGACAAAACTTATTCAATGGCAATAGTCCATCAAGATTCGAGGGTTTCAAATCATGATGACAGCCACCTGCATACGAATGCAATATATATAGTCATGCGTAATGTGTCTTCCAATGTAACCAATCAAGTAGATGCCACCTTGATTGATTCTCCTAATCAGATCTTCTGTTCAACAACAAATACTGGTAACTGGGCCTCCAAAAACATAATTGACCACGATCTCCTTCATCACTGAATACTGCAATAATGACCTTCATTGTTGTCTGCAATAGATTTGCCATTCGATCATGAAAATCATGAACATTTACCTCCTTTTGAGGAAACAGGATGTCCTTTTCTTTTGATTCTGATCTTCCTTCATAATGTAATTCAGAAAAAGTATGGTCCTGGTCCTCAAAAATTTCTGAACAAGTGAATGAGCAGATTTCCTGTTCAAAAAACATTTCAAAACATGAGACATATGAGGAAAAATCTGAAAGGGAATCCTGAATGGTCTGGTCTACTGAAGTCTGGATATATTGTAGATCATCTTCATATGATATGACAACCATATTGTCTTTACATTCATCAATCATGAGAAAAGAAACTTCAAATGATTCTTGAAACCCAACACAATCATTTATATCATCTACCATAAATTCACCCGGATCTTTTTCACTTACTTGAACAAAATTCTCATCTTGTTGTTCATGAGCTGACTAGAATACCTCTTTATGAAGCCTTTGTTCTGATGACATCAGAACATTTGGATTCAAAACATTGTTTTCTTCATTCTAGGTGATTTTAAAAATAGAATTCTCTTTCATGGGACTTAGTACAAGGTTTTCTTGGACATCATAATCCAAATCTGGATATGAAAGGGTTGACTTAATGTTATCACATTCTGAAATTAGAACTGGACTTTCTTGTATGTTCTCTTCTTCTATGGACAGATCTGAACCAACCCTCTTTCTTTCATCACTTTCAGTCATATGGACATCTTCAACCTGTTGATCTATGAAGCTGTTCACCGGACTGTCATCCTTTTCAAAAAAGGAAGAAGTTTCACCAACACTTTCTTGACCATGTGTGCACTGCAAATCTACTTTAGCTTGAGCTGGAACATGACCGTGCAAGAGTTGATCTATCTCGTCTTCAGACAAAGGAGATAGGTCCTTTTGTTTCCTTTTGCTCAAACAATGATTGTCTTCAATATTTTCAAGTGAAGGTGTATACAAATTTTCCTCATACCGCTGATCCATTTCATGTAATTCATGTTGACTATCAAGAGGAAAAACTCCTTCATCTTCCACCATACAAAGATCTTGATTCTGCTGCAAAGTTTCATGAGAATCTTGATGGGACTCCTCTAGTTTCTCTTCATGTTGCTGAAATGGATTCTCGTACAAGGCCTCCATGATCTCATCATCCATAAAATTATCATCCTCATAGTATTTTTCAAGGCTTTCAATAAAAGTAGAAGCATGTTTGCAACAGTGATGAACTAGATTCAATGATGGATAAGAGTCTCTATATCTTTCAATGAACAGGGCCTGAAAATCCTTTAAACAATAAATACAAGCAGGCGGCAAACATTCATACCAAGATTGGGCTTCACCTTCTAGAGTGGCCAGGAATATCTTCATTAAGCAATCTTCAGGAAAATCAACCTTCAACTTACGAATATGCATGTGCAATCGAACTAGATGTAAAGTAGCATCCTTCTTACCATCATCTTTAAATGTAGGCAAATTCCTTGACCAATCTACTTTCGAAATCTTATTTGGAAAGCCTGGAATGTGATCTCGGCTCATGGGAGAGTATCTTCTTGCAATCCGCTCCATTTTAAGAAATCTCAAAGCTATTGATCCCTCTGTAGTGGACTCACCATGAAGCACCAGTTGTTGGACTCTTCAGCGAAAGGAGTCGCGAGGTGAATGATTTCAGCCATCTTCTTACGTCTGATCGTTGTTCACCATCAACCATCAGATCTGAATTTGAGATATGTACTGGGGCAAGACAATCTACAAGCAAACCATTTTCATCCCCAGTGGAGTCACCACTATGTTAGCACCCAAATCTGCCTTAGTATGAAAGAAGTCAAAATTCAGGGTAACCACAAACCACGCTCAGTCTGGTAGCTAGCCGTAGCAGAACAGGAGAGGGCTCTTTCCGAGTCACACTCAGTGAATAAATAAATGAAAAGGCCTGAGATGACTTACAATGAACTATTTATCTTAGGCTAGTAAGTGGAAATGAATATAAGATGTGATTTTTATGAATGACTGTGTTTCTGGGATGGTATGGGACCAATGGACCTCAATGAACAGAGAACTTAATATCAAGGCATGGATTACTTCGTGAGGCAAGATAGGCGGAAAGCTTAGCAATATAGTTTAAGATAGTGCGGAATGGAGAGATTGATTAAGAGGGTAAAAAGGGCATGGACAACATGAATCCTTTTCAATAGAAGAATGAACACTGAACATGAAACTTTCCCACAGGTAGAGCAATAAAATTTAATTCTACCTTAGCTAACTTAGAAAACTTCACTCGAAATGAATATGAAATGAACTATGAAACATAACAAGATAGATATGAAACATAAGAGACACATTTGCTACACTCACAACCACATGAATCTCATGAAACAGAGCCACTACCTTTCATTAATCCTCTGTAAAAAATATACAATGCAGAAACAAAGGTTCTTTCCCACGGTCTCCCAGAAGTTCCAAGCCAACCCTTTGAAAATAGTTTGCATACAATATATAGAATGTACTATGAAGAAATATAATGCCCAAGGGTTGGGGTGTTACTAAAATCATCACAAAATGAAGGTGGAGAGCCAAACATCAGCTACAGGTGCAGCGCCACAAACATGACAAATGGCTTGGGTGGCCCTTTGCCTTCCTTTGCCACTTGGATAACTGCCCATATGGAGTGAAAATAATTTTAAAACCACCACAGGTGCTGAAAAAATGAAGTGCAGATGAGGCGGACCACTTATGAAAAGCCGGGAAGTGAAATTTCGCGAAACATAGGCATTTTGGGCCTTTTTTCCTATATGCACTATGCCCTTTTCTGTATGCGTTGTGGCACTTTGAGGCCAGTTTTCAGGCACTTTAGGAGTCCAAAATGTGCCCAAGTCTGCTCGTTCGAAAGCTTGTCCTATCTGCTTTCCAACCCAAGTGGAATTTTCGAATTTGGACCTCATGTTCTCCTCCAAATCTTCATTCTCCCAAGACTGCTTCCTGTGTGTCAAAATAGGGGCAGTGAGGCCATTTTTTGGGTGTGTTTGACCTACTGGAAACTCAAATCATGCCCAAATTTCTTGTCTGAGTACCATTAGTCATGATTTTTCATGTTGAATCCAAAAATACAAACCATTTCTCATTTGGAGCTCCAAATCCTACGTGTCGTTCCGGTGGTGCGGTGCGTATAGAGAAAAAACCTGTGTTTGTGCCAAAGAATTCTCATGCAACCAAAATTGTCCCATATTTCTTGAAATTTGGGCTGGAGGTTCTCCAAGAGGCACTATTTTGGGCCACAGAAGCTTCAGCCAAGATTCAAAGCTGATCTTTCTCTTTTGCCTCTTTTGTTGATCTGCTCAGTTTGGCCTTCAAGCTCCTTATTCGGCCCTTTGCGCTCACATTCTGTGCCCTGCAATGACAAGCCATCCTCTTCAATATGGTTCTGTCCCTGTTGGGCTTCTCCAGTAGTCTCTCCAAGTGTAAATTGATCCGCTCTAACCAAGACTCACGGTCATTGTTGATCTCTTGCTCCAAGGTAGTGAGCTCGATCCTCCTTTGCTGGGCAGCTTGTCGATTCTCACGGATGCTTTGCAGCTCCATGATTTCCTATTGTTCCTCAAGTTTCTTGTTCCTCTACTCCAAATACTTGACGATCCATCTAGCCCTATCCACATTGAGTATCAATTCTTGGATCTCCGAGTCCTGCTCCTGAATGGTCGTCGCAAGTTTGGAATTTCTGCCTCTGCCTCATCATCCTGAATGAGGATGACATCCTCCTGTACACCTTATGGCCCCTCATCATGCTTGGGCTTCCTTCCCTTGTCCTGTACCTATGTGATTGATGTCAGAAGTGAGGCCCCTTCCACCCTGGGTGGAGATAACACTCGCTTTGTTGCTGCAAATAAGTTCCTACTGCCTTTCTGATATGTCACAAGAAATGGCATGATCGTGGCCTCATGGTGCTCATACTGATGAGAAGGACCACCCATCTCCTGCTTTGGCTCTGATGGTACCTGTGATGTGTTGAAGAATTCACGGGAGATGAAGTCTTCCCAAACAATGCCCTGCAATCCCAACTGATGATCTACCAAAGTGATACACACTGTTAAGCTGCTGCTGAGGGGTCTTATGCAGCATGAAGGTGTTCATCCTCTCTATATTCCTGCATATGAAAAACGGGAGGTTCATCATCATCACCCTGGTGAAGTGCATGAGCAAGCGGATGTGATAGGCATATAGTCAAGAGAACCTCCCCTCACAGCTGAAGTATTTCATGATCAATCTCATGAGTGGAGCATACCCATCTTTCAAGTATCTGAAGGGAAAGACTCTTGTGAGCTCATTCAAGAATCTGGCCTTGATGTAAGGCTCATAGTGTTGCCTCTCCACCTTCTTCTTCTTATGCCACTATTCTCCAACATTTGGTATACCTGTTGCCACTGATATAGCTTCGGGTGTCAATGTGAAAGTGACCCCGGCCAAGATAGACTGACCTCCATGTAGATGAAGCACAAATAAACGGGCCAACTCATGATGAATTCTAACATTTCCCACCCTTTGAAAAAATTCAAAACATGATAGGTGCTGGAAGCATGACATGGCAAGAGGGAATGCTTGTAACTCAGTGAGGGTAGTGGGTTCATCCCTGACATGTTTTCCACTCTTGTGGTGCCTCCTGGGAGCTTGCTCTTTTGAGGATGAGTCACTCTGTGTCTCCATCTCATACTCAGACGGACGTTGTGATGTCATGACTGCAATGTGGACTGTGATTAGGCTTCCCTTTTGATGATGGTGTGACACTGGGTGCCTTTGTAATATCTGTTACCAATGGGAACAATGAAACATGGATTGTTAGGAAGGGAGTGATGTAATGGGAATAGGGGTTATAGGGAGAAATTTGTTAGGGGTGTGAGAGGAGTTTTGGATTTTTTATGGGGTAGGGTTTGGGGTTTAGTGTTGACCAAATAGTGGAGGGATAGGGGAGAGGGTTTTTGTAGTAGTTTACGGTAGGTATTTTATGAAAAATGAGAGAGGGGGGATGGGAAAAGTGATAGGTGAGGGAAAAAGGTGAGTGGAGTGAAACCTTGGCACTAACAAGACATTTTAACAACCCTAGCCATCAATTTCTTGGTGATTTCTTATGGTCGATTTTATACATTTTGGTGGCATTCAAACATCTCAATAAACACCCTATAATTGGCAAGATTTGATGAGAAAGTGATTTTAAAGAGCCTACCTCTCAATTTGATAGGCTTCACCAAAATTTGGGAGTGTTTGGGCACTTGTCTTGGCCCTTGTCTGTATGCACCGTGCGCAAAGCTCGGTGCGCCGTGCCCTGGGTATGCACTACACCTTTGTAAAGTCTGAACTGCGGGTAGGCTTTATGTCTGCCGTGCCCTTTGTGTGCGCTGCGCTCCTGAGTATATGCGTCATGCTCCTTGGGACAACCTCCAACTCACTCAAACACGCACGATGCACACTTTTCTCTCCTAATTACTTTGCAATGTTTCTTTATGACCTTGATTTGCACAATGACCTTGTTTGCTTGTGGAAACCTTGTGGGATGAAGAATTTTCAGTTCTGGAGGAAGATTTCAGTAAAATTCATGCCTTTTAGCCCTGTGCACCACACCTCCCATGTGCGTCGTGCCAGTGTAAATTTACACTGGAAAATCTCCCTCTGTGCACTGCGCTCCCTCTGTGCGTCGTGTCCTTTTCTAGGTGACTTTTGGAGGCCTTCCTGATGTCGAAATGGGGTGCAGGATAGCTCACTGGAAATATCTTCGAGTCTGCCTTCCGACCCAACTAGAATTTTTCAATTTGGAGTTCATTTGCCCTATAAAATATCAAATATCCCAAGACTGGTCAAAATGTCCCAAATGAGGCTGCCTCAAGGCAGAGTACTGTTGCAGCCAACTTTTGAAGGTGTTCCTCAACTCTAAATTAAGCTCATGATAGCTCATTGGAAGGATATTTGTGTCTAGTTATCATTGTATCCATCACGAAAGTCATTTGGCCAACCAAGCTAGGAGAAAACTTGATTTTCCCAAAGTCGCTTTAGAGGTGTATCAATTCTCCCAAGGCGATTGTATTTTTGACATTTCTATAAAACCATGACACCTGTATAAAAAGTGAAGGAGGTTTTTCGTCCTTCAAATTCATCTTTGATTTCTCAGAAACATCATTTGAGTGAAACCTATCCTGATGTGTGGGACAAGGGATTTGTCGACATGAAGCAAAATGAACGGGATAGGGGGCTTCTAAATTCTTGAGAAAGTTTTGGAAAGTGAGGAGGGATGTTGGAAAGTAGGGGAAAGTGGAATCTCAGAAATTAAGTGAGGGGAAGGGGTCCAAAAAGGCAAAACACAGGCCTAGCCTAGAAAATTGCCAAGTTGTAGCAAGAAACTAGGGTTTGTGTGAAAGTGAGGAATTTGGGGGATTTTAGTGATGGGAAGTGTTTAATAAGGTACATTATGGATAGTGGAAGGTGTATGAACATCAAGATACAAGTTGTTCCAATGATGTGACCATCTAAGAGAAATTAGCTTCAAAACCCTAGGAGAGGGAAATGAACCTTACCTAAGCGCAACTAAAGCATGAACGAGGTGTAAAATGACCCAGTGGAACTTGACATGATGATGAAAACACTTTGAATGATGGTACACTTAGTTTGAATGGTGACATGGAACGTCATTTGGACAATTTTGACAAGGGTAAAATCAAACCCTAGACCTAATGCCTAGTGACCAAATTTTGCTTGAAGACTCACTGAAATTACAAAATTTGACTTTGACACCTTAAAATCACTTTGAAAGAGCATGCTTGATCACTGGAGGAAGGTTGCAAAGACTGACACTAACATTGGCTCCAATGGGGGATGGTAGCTCCTTGGAGGCGCCAAGAATAGCAGATCTCTGGAAGAGCTAGACAGTGCCTTTTTGTCCATTGGGCTATGGAGTCATTACTTCAACAAACCACACAAGACTCTGCCTCATTTATTGAATAAAACCTGACTCATACTGACTTACTTATGGAACTAACATGACTGAAAAAACTGACTCAATGCAAAAGGAAATGGCTCATGACTAACTTAACTGAAACAAAGAACTGACAAAACTTATTCAATGGCAGTAGTCTATCAAGATTCGAGGGTTTCAAATCATGATGATAGCCATTTTCGTACTAATGCAATATTCACAATCATGCGTAATGTGCCTTCCAATGTAACCAATCAAGTAGATGCCTCCTTGATTGATTCTCATGATCTGATCTTATGTTCAACAACAGATACTGGTAACTGTGCCTCCAAAAACATAATTGACCATGATCTCCTTCATCACTGAATACTGCAATAATGACCTTCACTGCTATCTGCAATAGATTTTCCATTGGATCATGAAAAACATGAATATTTACCTCCTGTTGAGGAAATAAGATGTCCTTTTCTTTTGATTTTGATCTTCCTTCATAATGTACTTCAGAAAAAGTATGGTCCTAGTCCTCAAAAATTTCTGAACAAGTGGATGAGCAGATTTCCTCTTCAAAAAACATTTCAAAACATGAGACATATGAGGACGAATCTGAAAGGGAATCCTGAATGGTCTCGTCTACTAAAGTCTGGATATATTGTAGATCATCTTCATATGATATGACAGCCATATTGTCTTTAAATTCATCAATCATGAGAAAAGAAACTTCAAATGATTCTTGAAACCCAACACAATCATTTATATCATCTACTATAAATTCACCCGGATCTTTTTCACTTACTTCAACAAAATTCTCATCTTGCTGTTCATGAGCTGACTAGACTACCTCTTTATGAAGGCTTTGTTCTGATGACATGAGAACATTTGGATTCAAAACATTGTTTTCTTCATTCCAGGTGATTTTAACAACAGAATTCTCTTTCATGGGACTTCGTACAAGGTTTTCTTGGTCATCATAATCCGAATCTGGATCTGAAAGGGTTGAATTAACGTTATCACATTATGAAATTAGAACTGGACTTCCTTGCATGTTGTCTTCTTCTATGGACAGATCTGAACCAACCCTTTTTCTTTCATCACTTTCAGTCATATGGGCATCTTCAACCTGTTGATCTATGAAGTTGTTCACCGGACTGTCGTCCTTTTCAAAAGAGGAAGAAGTTTCACCAACACTTTCTTGACCATGTGTGCACTACAAATCTGCTTTAGCTTGAGCTGGAACATGACCGTGCAAGAGTTGATCTATCTTGTCTTCAAACAAAGGAGATAAGTCCTTTTGTTTCCTTTTGCTCAAACAGTGATTTTCTTCAATATTTTCAAGTGAAGGTGTATACAAATTTTCCTCATACCGCTGATCCATTTCATGTAATTCATGTTGACTATCAAGAGGCAAAACTCCTTCATCTTCCACCGTACAAAGATCTTGATTCTACTGCAAAGTATCCTTAGCATCTTGATGGGAGTCCTCTAGTTTCTCTTCATGTTCCTGAAATGGATTCTTGTACAAGGCCTCCATGATCTCATCATCCATAAAACTATCATCCTCATAGTATTTTTCAAGGCTTTCAATAAAAGTAGACGCATGTTTGCAACAGTGATGAACTAGATTCAATGATGGATAAGAGTCTTTATATATTTCAATGAACAGGGCATGAAAATCATTTAAACAGTAAATACAAGCAGGTGGTAAAATTTCATACCAAGATTGGGCTTTGTTGGATCAGGTGCACAGCAAACTTAATTAAACACACAGCAGAAAAATAAACACATAAGAGACATTTTTTAACGTGGTTCACCCAACCAATCTGGGCTACGTCCACCAAACATAGGCATCAGGGATATATTAATCAAATTGGAGATTACATCAAGAAATCCTCACACACTCTTAGCAAATCATCTGAATGATTGCCTGTTAT